>JAQFXW010004198.1:0-11257 GCA_034693945.1 Dendrobaena attemsi
GTTTAGAACAGACGTTGAATGCAGAGGATTGAAGAGGTGAGACTTGTTTTGAGTGAAAGAAATGTAAATGTCAAACTGAACACCTGCTACAACACTTTCATTGCGCTATATACAGTAGACTACAAGCGATAAGCTGAAACAAGTTTTACCAACTGACATATTGGTTGTAATAAACCCGAGCACATTTTTCTCACCGACGGCAACGGCCAATGTTATCATAAGCTGTCGTTAAACTGATGAAACACACAAGCTTGACCAATTCTTTGCACAGACGGCAACGGCCTCTGTTGTCATGAGCTGTCGTTAAACTGAAGAAACGCACACACACGCTAACTAGGTTTAAACTAATGCCTGAATTGTCGTCCCTCCATCTATCATAATTATAACACTATTTTACTTAAAAAAACTGAAATACTTTTAATCAATTTCTTAGCACCGACGGCAACGCCCTCTGTTGCCATAAGCTGTCGTTAAACTTAAGTAACACACACACTAACACACGCACACACACACAGAAGCTGATGGAAAAGTACAATGGAAAAATTAACTCCAGACCCTATAAGCCGCGGACAGTTATAAACTGGCTACGGATCTGTGAGAATGATTATAGGACGTCCTAGAGCTAGCAATTTGACTTCTTCTGATATATCTTGTGCTCAATTTATCTCGTCCTTTACCTCACAATCATGGAATCTACGAAGGCTGTTCCAAGATAATGCGGCTGACGACCATACATTTGCATGGCTATTCCAGAAACAAATTGGCGAACATGCCTAATACAGACACCTTTAAATTGGTTCTAGTCCTGCTTATGAATTCAACAAACTTTAGCGCACTTCACTAGCTCCAATAGACGAGATACATGAAACAACTGGAATGAATTTGTCAGAACTAAGGGAAGCGAATTCAGAAAGAACGAAATGGAGACGCTTCATCGTGACGGTCGCTAGGATTCTACGAATCGACAGCACGAGGTGACAAGGTGTCTGTAGCTTAGACAAATCTGACAGTTTACCGTTCAAATAAAGGCAAAAAAATGTACACGAAATAACTAGACTTCGATAAAAGGAGGCTTTATAAAGTAGAATAATGTTTGTCAAGTTTTTTCATTGACTTTGGCCAGACCATTTACTCTTATTTGATACGATCTGAAGTTCAAACTACTGAAGTTTTGTGGTTACCTGTATGACGACCTTAAGAGCTGCACATGGATGACATTTCTCCTATTCAACAGACTGACCAACATAAAATTTTACACCAGTTCCGTTTTGAACCAACTATAGGAATTTACACTATTTAAACAAAACCCTGGCTACTACATGCCGTTCTGACCTATTAGCATAAAAAATAAATGCTCTCCAGTGGGAACAAAGCCTTTCTCTCCAGTTGCAACATTAATGCATTGCATGTATAAGTTACATTGTATAATGCGATTATCAAGACACTTGATATATAGCTGATTGTAACTACCTTATTCATCGTTCATATGTGCTATCCAAAAGTCGATAATCATAACATGTGCCAAACTATAACAATTCAACAAATGCAAAGTTCTCTAGTTTAAATTTGTGAAAACATTACGCAACAAAATTTTGTACGTATAAAAAATAACATCTTGCCAGTACGGCACGCAGAAACTGGCTCACTGCAAATGCACCCGTAACAATACCAGCAAATATCAGCGAGAGTAACATTTTGTTTCAGCGTCAACAGTACGAGCACATATCTGCATAAATATAGTAGAAAATAAAGGTTGGCAGAATCTAGCACAAAGTAACAATAATTAGAACATTTTATATAGAGTAACAATATAATCTAAATAGATCGAAATACTAGTCCACACTGTACTTTGAATAGAGGTCAAAACAATTATTCCAATCGAAACACATCTAGAATACTAGAACATACTTAATAAAGTTAGTACTTTTGCCCAGACTTGTTCCATAATGTCCACATACTGTTTGCTGATGCAAAACACAACATGATTTCCAACAGAGCTATCTCAAATCATAACAAACAATAAATAAGAAAAACTGCAATCCCATTTAGAGTATTTACCGGCAGTGCGTATAATGTTAGCCCAAACAGAAACCAAAATAAGTACTAAATTTAAGCTCACACAACAGCACAATGTTGAAATGTAACTTTACCTTTAGTATTGGCTTGGCAAATATTTTTGCTGATTCAAGCTTTAGAGTTAAACTGCAATCCAAAAATAAGTTCAATATTTCAGCCAAAGTGTGTATAAAATCCTTCAAAATATATATTGATTGTTGTGCATGGTGGTGTAGTCCGACGACTTCCGTCCGAATAGTCGTGGGTTCAAATTCCACTTAGGCCACTGCATACGGACCTTGAGCAAGTCCTTCACTCGTAGTTGCTGCGAATAAACACTGGTACAAAGAATATAAGATTTAAGTTAGAGTCCCGTAGGTAGGCTCAGACTTCATTCGCCAGACAGCGTATTAAATGAAGCGCTGCGGCAAGCATCAGCGCTGTAGGTGGGAGTGCCTCTGAACCAATTCATACTACAGAGGCGCTATAACTACTCAAATAGTCAAACACAACACAATATCCGAAACAATAGTTCTTTTTTAGAAAGTTAATGGGTATTTGGCAAATACCCTTTAGCATTCTCAAAAGAACTAGGGCTGAGATGAAACTCGAGTGAGATCAAAATTTAACCTCTCCTGAGGTCATGATGATACGTATAACAAGAGACGACGTGCATGCACTCCAAAGAGATAAAATTGAAGCAAAATAAAATGAACGACTGAAAAACGCTTACGACAACGAGATAGCTTCAAACTAAAAAGATGCACAGAATATTTATTAAAATACACGTACTTTAACGAGGTAAATCACTACCGAGGAAAATACACTGTATCTAGCTAGTCCAAATCTGAGCCTCACAGCATAACTGTTTCCGTACTTATACAACGATAAGAGTCAGAGGTCATTACGAAAAGATACCGCTGTTGAATTCATGATCGAATTCGCCAACATATTCAAGTGATGTCTGCCACCAGAGGACACTTATGACAATAGAACTCTTAGACATAAACTATCTAGTCAGACAACACAACAGATTCCTTTGCCAAACAATGAGATGATCAGATTCATGTAAGAAATTAATGTCTACTAACATCAAATGAAATCTGTAATGCTTGAAGACTAATGGAAAACAGCACATGTGGAATTTAACTGTGGTAACAAAACACAACAGCCATATAGAGTACAGCAACAGATATGTTAAACTAACAGTATACAGCAGGTCAATCAAGTTTTCTAAGTAATCACCATAGGCCAGTCATCTGGGCAAATGCACCTATGTTGCCAAACAGTGAACTTTGGCACCAAAGTAAAGTAAACAAGTCCTACTCCACAACCTTGGAGATAGCCCATTGCTGGTTCAAGGTCGTACAAAGAGGTGAAATGAATGCCTCTCCAAAATTCTGTCTCACACAGTGCCCCATCAAGATACCTTTGGAGAGGCTCTGCTCCCAGTCCAACTACCGTGATATAGAACAGTTTCCATTCACGTGATCGCAACAGACGTATCTTAAAGATATACTATGATCTGTTTACACGACTCTGTTGAAACTTGTCAGCATTCGTAGTAGATAAAACATCTCTGCAACAGACTGAACCATGCTGGACTCCTCGATCACACTTCTCATTGGCATTTGGCGCTATCCACATCGTCGGTGATTTTTACCCAGTGCCTCAACTTCAATGTTGTACAAGACCTAGATATATCAATCATATTGGGGCCTTAGACACAGGGCTGAAACTGTACTGAAAATGTGATGCTATGGTCTGCATTGGGACACAAACCTAACATTTGCTACTGCTGACTTACACTAGCAGTCATTTAGCACATCTGAAACTTGTTTTAATGTACCTCTATGAATCAAAGTACCAGTACAGTACCAATATCTTTTGAGAAACTTTGATCAAATGTAATCATATCAATGCACCCTTACAATTGGACAACCAAACTTCAATATAAGCATATTCACATAATGTGTCTTTCACATACTATCACTCTGAGACACCTTCACATGTTTACGCATGACTTGGTTTGACACAATAGGCTCAAGTCCCCAAAGCTATTATTAACTTCGCATTATGCCCAGGCTAATGCATCATACAAGAAATTGCAGGGCAGATCACAACACAGTTCTCTTTGGCTACGGGTAGTAGTCCCGAGTAGATGACCTTGAAAGGGAACAATATAATATATCTCCACAGCTAATAAATGCTGGCTATTAAAGCATTATCCCTTTTGTGTGCATCCTGGCTTACATGTGGAATCATAAGACATGTCTCTCCATGACTTAATATTAACAATTCCACACTGTAATTTCATCCATGGGTTACTTGGCTTGAAAATGAATTTTAATAGAACCGTATATCTGTAGAAAATAGACACCAAGATGCACAACAAACACATTAGCTGACCACAGAATGAAGTCCCAAACTATGAGTCACAACAAGGCCTCAATGAGTACATCTATTATCACCCAAAAACCAATTTCAAAAAGCTTAGTTATCGCATTAATAACACTTGTGCATTAATAGCACTTGTTTCCCGTAGTATCTGGGAAAACAGTGACAAACTGTTTCTAGAAAAATATTTAAAAACTGCACTTTGGTAGTGTGGCAACATCTAGAAAAAATAATGCTGCTGTTGAAACAGCAATTTGGCAACCAGCCCAAAATGTGCTGCCTTGATTAATTCAGCTGCAGCATCCCAAGGAAAATACCAGAGTTAGACGAAATGTTCTCGAAAACCAACACAATAACAACCTAGCGCAGCAAAAGAAAAGAAACAGCCAAAAACACAGAATGACAGACAATACTGTTTCCCCAGTACGTTGTGGGCGAAGGGAATAAGGGGCTACTATTTTTCCAAATGCAGTAACCAAGACTTTTGGCTCAGCGTAAAATTTGTATTGAGGCCAGAATACTGGTTCATCTAACACTGGCAGAAAGCAGATGGAGACAATTCTCAGAAAAATAGACACTTAGAAAAACAGCTAATCTGCAGACATACAGACAGACATACAGACAGATGTCACAGACCAGAGACAAACATACAAACAAGAGCACCTGCTGACACAACACCAGCAGGATCCGGCCTGACGAGTAGACAACAGTTGCATCAAACGAACGGAGGTTGTTGAGTAAGAGCAACCAAATTCGGTTGCTGTTCTTGCAGTTGTTGTTGTATTTGCTGTTGCTGTTGTATCTGGTTGAGAGTTTCGGGTAATGCCATGCTCCTCAGGAATTCGTTCTCGATCTCGAGTTGTTGATTTCGACTCACGAGCTCTACGATCTGCTTCTTCAGTAACTCGATCTCTTCACGAACAGCGAACAAGAGATGGTTCTTCACAAGGTCCTGACAGACAATAATACACAGTTCTCCAAATGATGGGGCGCGGTAGTGTAGTGGTTAAGGTCGGCGCCTTGAAACTGAAAGGTTCCAGGTTCAAATCCCACCCACCGCATAAAGACCTTTAGCAAGTCCTTCACCTACAATTGCTGAAGCGCTTCGGCGTGTAAACTCCGACATACCTTCGGGTAGTCGGGACAGCCTCTGAATAGTAGTGACTGTAAGGGGCGGTATAGAAATACACACATACATATTAGTTGCACAAATTAGTTGTAGGCCCTAAAATGATTGACTCCACTGATAAATATTAGTACTTGACTATAACGTTTAAGTAAGTATATAGATAAAATTAGTTGTTGGACTACAACCAGAGTTCTATTTGGGGTTACGGGTTCAACCCCCTCCCCAAAATAGGTTTTGCTATGCATATTTAATTTTCCCGTGTATTTTCAATGTAAACCCCCGAAAATATGAAGAATTGTTTTTTATATGTAAAAGTAGAGTGTAGAAGAAAATCTGACCACTGCAGCCAGAAAAGATGGTGAAAATGAATTCCAACATGAAAAGCAAAAATTTGTGTGAATGACTAAAAAAGGTCATCAGTTTCTTGGAGCGTAAATAGATGAGAAATTTATAGATTTGGGTGAATAACTAAAAAGGTTACCAGTTTTGTGGCGGAAACCTCCTCCCCAAAAAAAGGTCATCAATTTTTTTCCGAACCCCCTCCGAGTTTAGTTTCTGGCTACGCCTCCGCCTCCGCCTACAACCACAAAATTAGTTTTACAGCCATTGAGTCCACTTATAATATTAGTGCCTTACTAAACATCTCAGTAAAATTCAGTAAATACATAAAATTAAAAAAGTTAGATACCTGTTTTCTATGAAATTATATTCGGCCGCTTTTATGAACCCTAGAATTGTCAACAGCATGACCTTGACCTACATATAGGGACCTTGACCTATATATATATAGAGACCTTGACCTATATATATGAGTGTCGGTTGCGTGTGGACGTAAGCGTGCATCTGCATTACTTATCAAGCAGCTATTGCCTTCGGCTGGTATCCATCCAGTCAGTTTCATTAGGACTGTCGTCGAATAGTAGTGGACTATCTCGGGAGAATTTCCTAATGACATGGAGTTAGTCAGAGCAAATTCCGACTGCATGCAGAGGAAGAGGAAGAAGTCGAGTGCCTTTGGGACTCGGTTGAAGCTTTGTTGGAGGAGACTTCTTATATCCAAGAGCAGACAACAACACATGTGATATAGGGGCCTAGCATGAACCATCAGGCAATACACTTAACCTACATGCCTTTGAATAATATTCAGCCACAGTAATTATTACTATACTAGCTGTAACCCGTAAAAATTACGGGATATTTTCAATGACCTCTTACATATAATGTGAATAACAGCCCATAGTGAATACAATTTCAATTGCGCTAGCCCATCTTATATATAAAAGCCCAGATCCGTGTGTGTGTCCGTGTGTGTGTCCGTATGTGTGTCCGTGTGTCCGTCCGAACAATAGCGATGACGTCACAGTTATATTATATTTATTGGTCGTCGCTTGGCAACAGATTAATTAAGAGGTCTACATGTATGTCGTACTTCGGTAACATCGCTGCGGTTAGTAGTATCGAAATACTGTGACATTATGTGATATATACCTACAGGAAAAATACATTCTTATGCTGCTTGGCAACATGTAATGGCCTACTGTTACATCGTCCTTTCAATTATATCATTTTAAGCTGCTGTTAGATCTGTATAAATTTGTTGTTAGGGGTCTTTTATTCAGAGAAAGGGTATTTAGACGAATATCGGGAAAACTATTATCGTAAGACTTAGTTTGAAATGGATTCAGAGACTTGACAACAATCAAACATAGAAGGTAAGCTACAGCATCTAGCCCTTCACTCTCCAGAATTAGGACTATCTGAATCGCAAGGAGTGGCGAATGCAGAAGCTAAGCGTCAGCGTCGAGGCCTTCAAACGCCAGGAGTGTCTGAATCGCAAAGACCGATACCTGCAGAGGCTAACGGACAGCGTCGAGCCCTTCAGTCCCCAGAAACCAACTAATTGTAAACTCTTTCAATCTCTTAGATTTTCTTTTCAATCCGTCACAAGAGGCCTATGTCATACGTCTGTAACGTCGCTGCGATTATAAGTGTCGAAACATTATGACATTTTGCGATATAATTATATTCCAGCAGGAAAAATTGCATTATGATGAGAAGATACCGTCATCATTACGGGATCTTCTTCTGCAATTTTTTTCTTCGTCATCATTATGACGGGCAGCACTGCTAGTATATTATAATGATGTGTAATATAGGCGTTCGTGATCTAGCTCATAGTGCGCTATTGGAGCTCGCCCAATGTTATTATTATTATTACAGAAGATTTATACAGCAACAATTATTACGGGCTATAATTGATGTGATATACACAATGATGTGTATATGGTCGCTGGCGAAAGATTGTTCTAGCTCCGAGAGCGTTATTGCTGGTCGATCGATCGATTATTAAGCGAATTATATATGTTGATCAGTGTTGTTATTGTTGTTATTGTTTATTGAACAAACATATAGTTAACATAGTTACACTCAATTCGAAACAGGTTCACTGTTACAGTGAATTATCCAGTGCTAGTTTCCAAAGGGCAATCCAAAAGGGTCAAAGACCCGCTAAGCCTACGCCCTGGGTTACCCTCTCACATGAAAATTTTTCAAGCGATCAGTACCAAATGGAGCAAAATGTTTCTCAATACAACTTTAAAGCAATTGCAACACGTACCAACAATAAACATTCATAATTAATTAAATGTGCAATATAATTTTATATAGTCACAATAATTAATAAGTTAGCTATGCTAGCTTTAACAGTGCAGTGCTGAAACTGAAAAGGAACATAGGCCTACATAAGGAACATACGCAGTTAAATCTGTGAAGACAGGAGGCATTTCTTCAACTGTAGTTTAAAGAGGATAACATTAGGGGACTGAAGGAGGTATTGTGGAAGAGTATTCCAGAGCTTTGGGCCAGTGCATGACAATAAATATTAAGAACTTGATTAGTTTTATAATTCTTAGAAGACCTAGATGATCCCTTTCAAGATGTACTTTATGTGCCAATTAACAATAAGATGTTTGTTATCAGTAAAGAAATTGACAGGCAAAATAATGTAATAAAACTAAATAAAAAGGTGCTTAGCAATAATTGGAAGACTTGAAAGTAGTAATCTTTACAAATTATTGTGTTAGCCTAATCAGATGTGTGAATATGACATCATTTGAAATAAAACATCAGAACTGTACTGAAGTGTACTCATATGTGGCGCAGACGATTACTTTTTTAATTACAGTACATGCATACTTACTCACTTACTTACTCATTTACTTAAATACATGTCTACTGGCTCACTTAATCAGCAGCATACATACATACATACATACATACATACTTTCATACTTATATACATACATACATACATACATACATACATACATACATACTTTCGTACTTATATACATACATACATACATACATACATACATACATATGTACATGTAAGCATGTACTTAAGTGAGCGAGTAAATAAGTGAGTATTGTATACCAAGGTAAGCGAGTAAGTGAGTGGGTATGTACTTACACGAGTAACTCAGTTAGTCAATGTGTAAGTATACATACATGTACACTTACGCACGTGAATAACTACGTGAGTAAGTATGCGTGTATTTAAGTAAGTGAGTAAGTAAGTAACGAGTGGGCTATATATGTAAGTAATTAATATGCATGTTTGAATTGTGTATTTATACAATCTAGAGGAACCTTAATTTAAGACATTTTAAGTATTGCCTATAGGTAGGCCTACCGTACAATAACGCGTTGTATGGGCAATTTACGATCAACGAACTTCTCTGCATAGGCAATAAACATCGTGGGGCGTGGTAGTGTAGTGGTGAAGGTCGCTGCCTTGTAACCGAAGGGTTGCGGGTTCGAATCCCACCCGCCGCGTGAGGACCTTGAGCAAGTCCTTCACTCACAATTGCTCATGGCGCTTCGGCGTGTAACTCCGACACACCTCCAGGCTATAGTCGGGACCGCTTCTGAGTAGTAGGATACTTGAAGGGGCGGCATAGAAATGTGTTAATAAATAAATACTAAACAAATAAATAAATTAGACACAATGTTTACTTGTTTCGCGTTATTTATCCATGTTCATGTGTCGTGGCTGGACTGTAAATGTCTGCAAGCAATGCGTTCGTCTCTCTGCGATGCAGGCAGAGCGTGTATACCTTCTGATGGCTGGATGGATGGTCGAGCAGTTCTTGCACTTCACAGACATTTCAATCAGAGATGGGAAGTCGTCATCAACATCTTCTTCACCGAATCATCATTACAACATATTCAGGTACGTTGAGACTCATTCAAAAGACACCGAGAGATGTCATGTCGTTGTATCGTTAGTGATATTTAGGCTTATAAAATAAAGACAATTATAGTAGCTGTTAATAAATTGTAATTGGTGCCTTTTGCTTAGCATTGTCAGTATGAAATTGGTCTTTCTTCTTTGGAAGCGGCTGCCTTGGGAACCCCGTCTCAGACTATGTCTTCTTTGACTTATAATTATAGCCTAAGAGCTCTGAATGAATGAAGCTGCTTTAGGAGTCATTTGTAGTCAACACTAGTCATGGCAAATGCTTGTAAACAGAAGAGCAGTCTCTTGGAGCAAAGGTGGTAATAAGTTGTTAACGACACCATTCTCATAGCCTCGGTGTATTATGGCGAGTGACCTTATGACCGGAGGATTACGAGCTCTAATCAGTCCAAGTCACTGCCGAGGGACCTCAAGCGAACTGTTCTTCTCTGGAAATGTTGCTCTGTTTGGGAGAAGAAAGTGGGAAAATGGATGTGACATTGATTCAGAGGCGTAGCCAGAAACTCATTTCGGGGGGGGGGGTGGTTCAGAAATTTTTGCTCTCAAGTCACCAAAAAAGCTGATGATTTTTTTAGTCATTCGCCCCAAATCTTGCAAGTCGCCCCCCCAAAAATCATTTCGGGGGGTTTGAACCCTCAAAACCCCCTTAAATACGCCCCTGCATTGGTTCGAAGTATAGGCCTATAATAGACATCAGATCGAATTCCGTAGCCTCCAAATATGCACTCAATCTTCTATCCCTAGGTGGCGCAATAAACGAGGCGTCTCGGTTCCGACTCAGCATCAAAGCTCTTATACTCGGTAGTGCTCCTGAGCAGTTCATCCGACGAGAGGCGCTACATAAATATTCAAATGCAGTACAATAGCCTACACACATGCGTGGTGGTGCAGTGGAATAGTCGAGGTCTAGCTGCCTCAGCGTTGCTGGTTCGATTCAGACTCTTAAGCGTAGGGACCTTGAGCAAGTCTTTCGCTCTGAATCGCTCGAGGCACTTCGGCGTATTAACTCCGTGGGCTGTAGTCGGGACAGCCTCTGAGTAGTAGTAGACTTGAAGAGGCGGCATTAACTTGAAAATATTATCTGATTCGATTCTTCTTGTAAGACCTGCAGCTATTGTAAATGCAAAATATTCAGTGTCACGTAATTCTTTCATTTGTCACAGAATGACTGATCATTGCATGTTATTAAGAGCAGTATTATCATGTATCTGCCTCAGTGATTCTCATCGCCTGTTACCCAGTAATTGTTTCTAACGTCATTCCGTGTCCCTGCATGGTGTAAGGAGATGAAACGAATGTAGGCCAATGCACGTATTATAGCCTACTCATGTGTGATTGTACTCATGTGTGATTGTACTCATGTGTGATTGTACTCATGTGTGATTGTACTCATGTGTGATTGTACTCATGTGTGA
>JAQFXW010004199.1:0-11256 GCA_034693945.1 Dendrobaena attemsi
GGTGAGGCAAAAAAAGACTCCTCCTACGTTTTTTGCCAATGTTTTTGTCAAAACTGGGTATTTTCAAATAAAACTTTACATACTGAAAGGCAATTCATATTTACGTACTACTGCCAAATTTCACACAAATATTGCATACAGAACAAAAGTTATTCAACTTTTAGTGACGTCACCCACTGATTTTTGATGATTCAGATGATTTTGATAGTATTTCTGCCAAAAGTATAAATCTATTATTAAAATTCTATGGACTTAAAGGCAATTCATTTTTACATCTAACTACCAAATTTTGTCAAAATATTTCAAATGCAACAAAAGTTACAACACGTTTTCTTGTAACACAGCGGCTGGACTCACTAAAAATGCTGTAACTTTTGTTGCATTTTAAATACTTTTATAAAATTTGGTTGTTTGATGTAACTATGAATTACCTTTAATCCTGTGGAATTTTATTACTAGATTTTTACTGTTGGCGGTAATATTAGCAAAAAACTATTAAACGTTTAATGAATCATCAAAGAACAGTGGGTGACGTCACTAATAGTTGAACAACGTTGGCTCTGTTTGAAATATTTTAATGAAATTAAGCAATTCTACATAAATATGAATTGCCTTTCAGTCTGTGAAATTTTGTTGAAAAAATTCCTACTTTTCACGGAAATATTGACAAAACACTTAGGGGGGTCTTTCTTATGCCTCACCCTGTATATACACACATTATTATACACATACAAAAAATATATAAACAATATATACACACATATGTAGGTCCTATACATGTAATCTAAGGAAACCCGCAGTCCCACATTCCAGCGGGGAGGTCAAGGATTTAAAAAACATCAGCTAAGCCAAACATTAATTAAGTAAAACACAAAGAATTGAAGACCCAACATGAGGGCTTTTCAAACTGTGGTCCACGACTCGACAGACTATTGAAGAGGAGTTCACAAAGGATAAACCTAATTACTGTGGATGTTCTGAAAATAGTCATCAACGCCACATTGTCTTAAATATTTGTTAAATAGGTCTACTATTTGAGTTGGGTCTGTGAGCTATGCCTAGAAAACGAAAGAGTTCCTGGTCGAAGAGTTTGAAAGCCAACCTGTAATATAATTATTACAACAACTTGCAACTTGATTGGCAACAAAAGTCTTGTATTGTGCTAATACGAAATTAGTTTCTAGTTTTGTATAATGTTCATTGAAATAAATGTTCTTCGAGTAATCAAGCTTTGAATATGTTAAACTGTAACAGAAATTCAATTCCAAAATAACATTCTCATAAAGTAGCGGTGATGACGATAAATGGTATTATAATTATTCATTCAGTTTAATTAGATACAAACTACAAGTCATCACTTTAATTATATACATAAAATTATATATATATATATGTTTATTATATCAACATGACACACCGCAGCGAACAGTTACATCGGAGAAAAATACATAAGAAAAAAAGAGTCTATGATCCATCTAAATCCAAGTCTGTAGAGAACACCGGGAATAAAGCGATTGGTTACTGTTGTATCAAGAGAATGACAAAATCTCTGAAAGTGTTCATCATTAAGGCAACTATATGGAACAATATTAAGATAAGCAACCAACTACTAGTGTGGTGTACTAATAAAACGATCTTTCGCATAAAACACACTGTATGAAATTACGATAAAATGTTGCTAAATTAGTCTATCGCAAAATTACGCAATGGATCAACCAAGGAAACTCGTAGGCCTGTATTTTGTTTGCACATACCTGTATTTTGTTTCCACTATAAAAACCAAATGCACTTAAAATCACAATTCTGAAACACAACTTCACAATTCTCATAAACAAAACGTAAAAATAAATCACAAACTCGCCATATAATTTGATTAGTCCAAACTGTTGCCTTGTACGGTTGTATTAAGTTAAAAACGCATATTATCTGCATATTGTAAAATATTACTATTCAGAAGCGAGATTACATAGCTGCATTTTGAATAATAAGACATGATTTCATTTTTTTTAAATAAAAATTTATATTATCATGCATTGAATTTTGAATCTTAAAAACAATAATGATGGCAAATTATACTAAAATGCACCGCCAAAATTCTTTTAAAATTGCATTGTGCATAAGCAAGGCTTTCTTAATACACCATAAAAACAGTTAATATATAATAGTTAATTAATATAAACCAGTAGCATATTAATTACAAGAGTTAATCTGAATAACAGCACGATCTTAATCAATCAATGTTCAAACAATTATCAAGACACTTCTTCGACAAGCAGTTTGTTACTTCAGTCTCTTGGACGCAAATTGTAAACGTCGACAGCTGAGCCGGACGTGTGTAGAACAAGAAGCAGCTTCTTATCTCTTACGTGGCAGAGACGTTGTGGTCCTCGTACTCTGTCTGCGGGAAGAACGACCCGTTCGAAAACAAGCTGCGAATCGAAAAGGAGGATCTCGTTCCCATCTGCAATGTAAACTCTTTCAGCAACATCGAGGGACAGATGAGCGGCTGCCTTCAGCTGCGTTTCCGTACGGAAGGATTTCTGCTGGCGAGTGACAAGCCCGTTCTTAGTCATCTCGATCAAGTCTTGCTCATAAAGGACGTCGTAGTTGCCGCTTCTTGTTTCCATTGCATGTCGCGGATTCTCTATGTTGTCTGGAAGCAGGAGCTTCTGAAGCAGAGTCGCATCCGATCGGTAGACCTCGAGAAACGACGGCTTGCCACTCCTCACGATCAGCACATCTCCACTGCTGGAAACGGAGGACGTGAACGGTGCTCCGACGTTCAGCAGCCATTTCTCGACTTTACCGTCTGCGGGTGTAACCTTCCAGACACACGTGTTTACTTCATCTGTCACGTACAGACATTGTGATTTCTCACAAGCAGACACGTCGACTGGAGAGCCAAATTCTGGGGCAGGTATTTCGCTCAGATAGCTGAACGACTTCTCACTTTCATAGACGACAATGGACTTTGAATGCAGAACACAGATCTTATTTTGTAGACTTGTCAATCCTTGGACGGGTCCTCTACTCACGTCCAAGGTCAGATTTGAAACCATGACCAGCATCATTGGAAGGTTGACTGCAAATAAAATAAAAACAACATGTAATGGTTTGATTAAATACGATGAAATGTCTGTGTCCATATATGCAAAACATATTTTCACAGCTTTAAGTATAAGAAGACAAATATAATTTGATATGTGAATTTGGTAAGCAATAAGTTTGTAACTAATTCAACAATTGTTCCATGACAATTAGCCTCGTCGGTTTGCTCAGTTTTGAAATTGACATTGCTATGTTAAATTGTTTCCTATAACACAAAAACTCAACCATCTCCAATGATGATTAAAGACTCAGTACCAAACAAGTTTGCTTTGTTAAATTGTTTTTGTTGCTTTTTAAATGACACGAGGAACGAAAAACAAGTTAACATTATGTGCAAACAATTTTCCTAGAGCATACTAGGCACACCCAATCAGTACATGAATTTTGTTTAAACTGAGCTCTACTTAAATATAAACATATTATTTCAAGTTACTTCTTTTCAATTGCAATTCAGAGCTTCATGTGATTTATTATGCTTAATGTTCAGTAACTTTAGTTAAGGGTTACGTGACTTAATACGTAAAAATTTCAAGCTTTGCATGCGGAACTTATGCTACTCGGTTCGTACTCGGAATCGGCAAATAGCACTTCTAAATACTCGGAATCGGTACTCAGTGAAAAATGTCCACCCGATCAATCCCTAATATATTATACATCAATAAAATTTTTGAACACAAGCAATACTAACCAACTTCCCTGTCAAACATTGATCCTTCAATGATCACAAAGTCTGGCTTGAGGTGTCCTTCAATTGGTGTTTCCCAACAGCCGAGAACTTCAAACAGTTTCTCAAACATCGGTTCAACCAGATCACCGTCTCTCCATTGGTGCATCTGTTCGAGATTTGCCTGAGAGTGAACCCAGAACCAGATAACAATTCCTTTGTCATGATAAGCGCTCAGGATCTCGATGTCGTGTCGCCGAAGAAAGTCAAGCTCCTTCTCCAGTTCTGGACTTCTCTTCATCGTCTTGTTACGCACTTGGTTCAAGCGCTCAACAATCTTCAACTCAATCTGCTCCAGATTTGGTATCTCCTCATTAATCGACTTTGCTTTGACAGTCACTAAACAATGGATCATGAATATCAATCAGAAGAGTGTTGCTACATATAAATTATTATATCATGAAATTCTAGCAAAATTGATAGATATCAAGGACAAGAAGGATACTATTAAAATTATAGGATTCCTCGTTTATCAACTTAGCTTTGACAGACACTATACGATTCACCAGAAATATTAATATTTTATTTGCAGACATCATAAAGGAAACAAGTTATTAAAATTATAACACAAGTCTTTCATAAATCATAACTTATAGGCATATATTCGGGAAAGATTTTCTTGAAATACATGAAAACCTGTCGGATTGTTTGTTCTGCAATTTATGGCCAAATCAATCCAATACAACTATTCAGCCAAACACATAGAAAGTCACTTAAGTTTAAAGCAAAGAATGCAGAGAGATTACTTCTTACCTCCACCAGTCTCCGAAATATCTGCATACAGATGCTGATTGGTGAGGCGTAGACAGTCGACGTAGACTGCATACTTCTCGATGCTCAGGTCTCTCACTACGCTCAACGTTTCGTCGATCTTGTCGTGGTCGTACGTCTGACATTTGATGAACCTTGTGTCGTCATCAGTCAGACACTCCGCGTGGTGCAGTCTGTCGATCAGACCCTTCGGTGTCACTTGCAGCGACAGATAGTAACGATTGTTGCTCACGACTGTCGCCCTTCGCATGATTCCATTGAAATATGCTAAAGCACAAACGTAAGGAATATGTATAAAACACACCACATATATATTATGAATGATAGTTTACATATAATTAACCATACATAATAACATACTAACCTGTATTGATCGCAATAAGTAAAAATACATACAAACAGATAGAAATACAAACACATTCAATCATTGTTCATCACATAATATTTATGCGTACAAGTAAAACAAGAGGCTGTGATAAATATATATATATATATATATATATATATATACAAGGAGACTTGAAGGCGCGGTATAGATATGTGTGAATAAATAAATAAATACACAAAAACCAAACAACATGCATGCTTTAGATGCCAAACTTACTGTCTAGCAGTACATCTGAAAAATTAAGATTGTAAATAGCAACGTTGATTAATGACAGTGCTAACCTGAGAAATAGAAGTCCAGAAGTTCCTTGAAGGCTTTGGTGTAGACCATCTTGTGCCAGTTTCCATTGACTGCCGACAAAGTGGCAAAGATGCCACATTCCGGATGTCTATTCTCCACGCTTTCAGTCAGCGTCATATGGATGTAAGTCTTCACAAGAATCACTCGGTAAAGTTCATGTGGTAGATCGGATAACTGTGATGAAAGAAATTAAAATGCAAACTGGCTGTACGCGTTTGTACATTTTGTGATATAAGAAAACATTTACATAGCACAACGGTGCTACACAATAAGCTACTCAAAACTTTACAAACAACCTGCATATTTCCCCAGCCCATTACAGTACAAACTGGTTGTTAAAATGTTAGAATAGGGCAAAAATATAAATGTACACATGTTTTCTATGTATATAATTTAGTGACTGCATCATACTCAACTGAAAGAATATGAGATGATGTTCTTAATCGCCAGTTATTTAAGCTAGGGAATGAAGCTAAATTACAAAATTAAAATATACAGCTCTAAAGATTAGCTCTATTACGGTACTCTTTTTCTTCATTATTTACGATTTTATTAAGCAATGCTTTCTAATGACCAAATTCATTCGATGGTGTAAATGAAAGACTTGCTCAAAGACCCTATACCGCAACTGCCTCGGTTCATGCATATATCCCTATCTCTGCATTACAGCCATGCATTCAACCAATCAGCTACAATGCATCACCTTATCGCTAAGCTTTAATACTTAATATTCTGTATCAAAAATATATGTAACTGAAGGAAATTAAGTCTAAATAATAACGAATGAATTTCTTACATCAGTTTCAGAAGATATTTCTTCACCAAGTTCAAAACCTACAAATGAAACATTCGCACATATGGCCTTGGTTGATACACAACTAGTAAAAAAATAAAACATTCATAAATCCACAGCATTAACAACATTCAAAAATTCCCACGTGTGAAAATTATTGAATCAACTTGTAAAGGACTTATCTAACCAAAATAAGAAATTAAAAAACAAGTGATGCAGATATTTATAGGGCTCAAACAATTTGCTCACAGATGCAAAGTTTCATTTTACAAGTCAAGGATATATTATTTAGCTGAAGTTGAAACACCAAAGATTTATTTACTCTCTACACTTAAACAAATGTACTAGATACATATAGAGGATTATAGGCATCTGGCAATTCCTTACACACTTTCAATTTGTGAGAAAATCACAACAATCGAAATTTGAACATTCAACTGCGTAATCTCACAGACGTCGTAGAAATTGCCACAAAAGTTGCATTTTAGGATGGCTTGAAAATGTTTCGTGAACTATCTGTGACAAGATATATCTTATAATTTGGCAAGACATTTCTACAATGCAAAAGAACCAAGCCAAGCGTTCAGTTTCTCACTTTATAATGAAAAAGGTACATGTCCAGCACAGGTAAGTTTGCAAAAGTCAATTCCACGAACTCACCAGAAAAATACAGTTTCTCCCTTCGATAGTCATCTCTCTTCCAGTTCAGTATGAAGCCAAGATCTTGAGGAGCACCTAGGAGTTCTTGAAACACCGAACCCACGTAACCCTTCAGCGTTCCCTTCGTCAAACTTTCGTGCAACTCCACGAGGTCTCTAAGCGTTTTTGTGTGAAAGAAGAAGACGAGACTTCCATCGCTTCTCACGGCAATCAAACCCAAGGCAACAAGCCTCATTACGCCTTCAGACTTTTGCTGAGACTGCCCAGTGAGAAGAGCCAAGACTTTTGTCGCGAGTTCATGAACAATTTGGGCAACATTGGGCAATGCTGCATCGAGGTTGGCATGAATTCTCACAACAACTGAAACAAAGCGTGCAAGGAATGTTCATATAACTGCAGCAATATCACTACAGCAGAGACAATATGCTAACTCACAATAGTCAGACAAAACTATTTATCACTACAGCAGACAATATGCTAACTCACAATAGTCAGACAAAACTATTGTGCTAAGGTCAAAATCAATATCACACTGAAGAATCAAACACTTATTCAAATCAAAATTAACACTGATAAAAAATATATTTTAAATATTGCATCACAACTTCACAAGTAAAATTGTGTCAAACCCAAACAAAACTGTTGTAAAAATTATTTAGTAATAATAAACCATTCTAAAAATGACAACGGTTTCACTAATTTTTGTAATTCCAGTTGGTTCTCCTTATCCTACTACTATCAAAACACTTGAATCCTTCAATTTTGAGATGCATTAGTTTTTCATACATTTTTCACGCTTTCTGCTGAAGTGTCAAAGCAATTCTTAGAGGTGTCAATTAATATTTTCTTTCTCCTGTTATTTTGGTGTTATGCAATTGAAACAGAAATTTAATTATTACGTAAGTTTTATATAGCTCTCCTTCAAGGCAATCTACTCAGAAGCGCTCCCAGTCCAACCTTGACTAAACAAGAAAGTTCTGAGATTGAAATAGATGAAACAGATCTGCAGAGAACTCTTAACTTGCCTCCCTGCGTGAGAATGTTGGCGATACGATCCTGGCGTGTTTCCTGCAGGCAGTCGATTGCCTTCTTGTAGTTCCTCTTACTGGTGCGTCTCAAAATGTCCAACAAAACTTCATTCTTCTCTAAATCTGTTCCTCTGGAGGCAATAAATTCCTTCTCTCCAACATTGATCACTTCTTTTGCCAGCAATTGATTGGCAAAAGCCATTGGGTTGATCAGAACAAGCAAACATTCTCGATTTCCGTCAAGTATATGCAGTTGATCTCTATCCAGTGGCCAATCGTCTCCAAAATCAGACAAGTAGACTAAAACAGAAGATGAAGACACGGATTTCAAGAGTTTGTTGTAAAGTTTCTTATCAGATCACCCGCTTAATAGTAAATTATTGCTTAACTTTCAATGATCGAAAGAATTACATGTTCCCATAGCCTTTAGTGCACCCTGGTCTATAAGCAGCTAACTATAATACTATTTGTATAACATCCAGCTCGCCAACTGATTTTAAGTGGCCCGCCAGAGCTCAAAAAGTGTATGCAGTTTATGCAAAATGAAGTAAAAGACAGTTTTTAGCCTTCCAATTCGTTCATAACTCGGCTCATCCTTTGACGACATGAACACAAAAACAAGTTCCCACCACACATTAAGTTCATTTAAATTGAGAAAGGTAAGTCTTTAAAGGTAAGTGGATTCGTTTGATCCTAATTCCTACAGTGGCCAACATTTTCAAAGATGTTGGACAGCACAGCTATAGCTCAAGACAAGCATGATAAAAACCATTCCATTTATCCAGATTTGGGAATGGCCTTACGAGAGTATGGGCAGTACCTCAGTTCCAGTACTTTGTTCCAGTATATTGTTCTGTATATTTCCATATCATAGTTATTAGTTTATCAAAACTCACCTCCCGCATTAGCAAGGTATGCAACCAAGTGAGTTTGCTTTGTCTTCAGTAGAGCAGCAGCCAACTTCTGAACAGTTCCTCTGCGTAGAATGAATTCAAGAATTTTCTCATTTCGGTTGTCGGCCGTGCGCTGGTTCTTCACGTCAGCTGCCTCTGGCTCCGAGAGTGCTCCACTGGATTGCAACACGTCCAAAAGACCAAAATCTGGATTCATGAAGTTCACAAGTTGGTCCAACACAACTTTATCAATTGTCTTTGCAACAGCCAAACTCTGCACTTGCGCATTCAACAGAGCATCCATGGCTGCAATAGTTGTCCTTTTGATGATATCTGCGACCAACAAAAATCATCTTTAATTTATAATTTACTTTAAGGAAAATCATATTATGCATAAAACTGAAATTTATCGATAAATTGGTTAGAGACAAACAAAATAAAATATCAGCATCCAGATAAATTAGCATCAAGTGTGTTGCAAATCAGACAGATAAGCAAAGAAAAAAGGCTCTCGGATCACATTATCGCGAACGTCCATAAATACCGCTCTCGCAGCTCGATCACTTTTTCGAGAACACCCATGTTACACATCAATGGGCGAGCACAATTTAAACTGTATTTACTAGGTGGCGCTATTAGTGGCATTAATAGTGCTTAGTGCTCGTCGTGTGCACACTCCAGTGTGTCATCTCTTTCCTACAGACTGTCGCGCTGGGAGCGCCTCTGAATTGTTCTGCTGAGAGGCGCTTTATAAATCTCCAAATAGATAGAAATAGATTAAATATGATATATAAGAGGTCGGTGATAAAAATAGCCCGTAATTTTTTACCGGCTACAGCTACTAATTATAATAATAAGCTAAATATCATCTCTATAGCGTATTATTTAAACCCGCTACTATTATTAAACTGTTCAACACCCAGAATCGAAGATCTGCCGCACATTTGTCTGGGTTTTGCCCAGTTGTTGAAGAATTGCTATACTTTTACTAGCAACATTTCTACATAATCTCCCAGTTTAGCGTTATCTACGACGTACACATGATACAATAAATGGAACAGGGATAAAATGCTGAAAACAAAACAGAAGTGGGATGAGAAACAAAGTCGTTGACAATAAAACAAGAAGTGGGATGATGCATGAAAATATTTGTTTTAAAACAGAAGATAAAGGGTACATAATATACAATCAAAGAATAACAGGCAAGCAATATGAATGAAAATGATTTTAAAAAGAAGTGGGATTGCAATCAAAAAGGTTGATAGTGAAAGAAGGGATGACTATTGAATACTGACTAATGATCTACTAATGATACCGACGAAAGTGTTGCTTATCCCTTTGAACCCGACTGGCCGCATAGCGGCCAGAAGATATCTGATATGACCCTATAGCGGCCTCAGGCTATAAATCTACAGGTACTTTTAGCGGCCTACATTTGCACACACCTTTAATGACCAAAATAGACCTCTATGAATATATTTCTATGCTGGGACAGTCAGTAAACTGAAAATATCGTGACTCCCACTAGTATCGAACAGGTAAAGAGGCAAAACTTTTCTTTGTAGTCGGCCGGAAGGATGATAATAGAACGTTATAGCGAAAGTGAAGATGTTGTAGCAAATGGCGTGCATTACTTATTCCTGAAAATGCGAAGCTTTCTATATGAGATCGTTTCTGGCCATATGGTTTACGAGTCAGATCTTGAACCTGATAAACTTGATAACATGAAGGCCTATGTCTCGTCCGAATTTCACTTACCTGCAAGATGGAAAATTCCAGTGTCAGTTGGGCATTAGGCCTAATTAAGTCGTTAGCTGTACGACTAAGTAAATCATACTCTGGTCAGACAGATTTTATAAATCAGTCTTGGCGTTGAAGTCACATTGCATAACCTTAAGTACAGTTTGTCTGAACTTCATTATGATCCGAATAGTTGATTTTTAAACATATGGAATGTAGTGTTATGACAATGTAGGCCTACAACTATTAATCAATACTCAGTGTACCCATATTGCTGATAAAATTATGTTTTCTTAGTTGATTACATAAAATTATAATCAAGTCATTGGCAGTAATAACTTACAATTTTAAATTTAAAATTTAAAAATTTAAAATTTAAAAAATTATTTAAAATATGGACAATTTAAAATATTTTTGAAAGGTCAGAAATGTACCCAGGAACCCAGGGTCAGAGAGTTATTACAACAGGTAGCCAGGGTTCAAAGGGTTAAAAAGAATTTGGAATACAGGTTAGAAATTATACGATATGTGAATAAATGGTGCTGAACAGGAAGATTACCCATTCCCATATCTCATTTCACTTTTTATCTACTAAATGCACAGGCCTACATAATGGGCCTAAATTACCTGCCCAAACTTTGGTTAAATTGTATTTTAGCATTTTAAACTCCAATTTTACCCTGTTAATGTCAGCTGTGTGTTTTAGCTCAGTCGCATCCTTGTCTGGGCGAACATTTAGAAACGGGGTCGGTTTCTTTCCACCATGGTGGAGGCGCTTTCTACCAAGAGTTGTCAATAGGAAGGACTAAATATTGGTAGAGTCTCCACCTAGTCAAAGCGCATGTAAGAAT
>JAQFXW010004200.1:0-11256 GCA_034693945.1 Dendrobaena attemsi
TGATAACGCAGAACGCCCAAGTCATTCGAACACCAATCACAATAATAGTTGTTTTAACCAGAGGTAGTTAATGGGAACGAAACGTACAGTGTAAGGTCTTGGGCTGATTCAACTTTAACTCGCCAAATGGCGTAATTAATTGAGGCGCTTTATCGTGTTGACTCCGCCTCATGTATCATCTGCGCTGTCAGCGGGAGAGCTTCAGTGTATAGGTAAACTTGTAAACCTAAATTTCGGTGTATGAAGTTTAAAGACTCACATAGAATTTATGGTATGTTGGAATCATATGATATTTTGGACTAATATGTTTGGATCAGTTGTCTGAATATAATATGAAAAACGTTAGGATGATTCATTGTCAGGTATTACAGATATATTACAAACAGTTTGGCTTACTTTTTTAAACCACGGTGTAGATCCACATAGCATACAGAGCTCAAATTAATTATTAATTGTAATTGCGATCAATATAATGTCCCTAAATAGCTTGATTGGCGGAAAAACGCTAAAGCACCCCGATAGGGGCGAAAACCTCTAACAGTTATCGGTGTTTCATGATCGTAACGGCTTTTCACGTAGCGATCCATTTATTGCGCAACATTTGAGCGCATTATTTAACTTGAAGATTATTATTTATTTATTTATTTCTAAACATATTTCTAAAACGCCCATTCAGGTCCATTTTACTACTCAGAGGTCGTCCCGATTCCAGCCCGGAAGTGTGTCGGAGTCAGCAATTGCGAGTGAAAGACTTGCTTAAAGTCCTTATGGGCCAGTGGGATTCGAACCTCCAAACATTCGGCGACCTTCACCACTACCCTAACACGCTCCGCATCCCTCAAGGCTATTACCGTCACCTAATTATCTTGAGTTACTGAAATAAGGCTTGTCCGTCCCAAACATCGAGTTTCATTTTCGCCCCAATATGTATGTATGTATGTGTGTATTTCTATACCGCCTAATACAGTTCACTACTGTTCAGAGGCGGTCCCGACTACAGACCTAGGGTGTGTCGGAGTTTTACAGGCAGAAGCGTTTCAGCAATTGTGAGTGAGGGACTTGCTAAAGGTCCTTACGCGGTGGGTGGGATTCGAAGTCACAACCTTTCGGTTGCGAAGCGGCGACCTTCACCACTACACTACAGCGTCCCATAACCAATAGGGCAGCAGTAAAAATTATAAGCAAAGGCGTTGGCGCCTACAAAACACCTCGTTTAATACAATAATCAATCATTGTATACCCACTGATAATTTTAAATCGCTCACAATTGCTCGAAGAGCATTCATGTAATTGTGTTAACTCCTGCACACTTTCGTCCTGTAGACGGGAGCGCCTCTGAGTGGTAGTAGACTTTGTTAGATATATTAGATAATTATACTCATGATTGTAATAAACCCCGAGCGAATTTTTCTCACCGACGGCATAAGCTGTCGTTAAACTGATGAAACACACACAGTAGACTTGAAAAGGGGAAATTAAAACGTACTCGTCAAGAAATACTTAAAATAATATCGAAAACGTTTACTGATCTACAGATATTGTATAATTTCTTTATTATGTGTGTGTTTCGTCAGTTTAACGACAGCTTATGACAACATTGGCCGTTGCCGTCGGTTAGAAAAATTTGCTCGGGTTTATTTCTTTGTTACATATTATAATAGATAAACTTTCCTCTTTCAATCATTTTATAGTTGAGTAGTTTATTCATCTATTCACGTGTTAAATATCTGGCTCATATTATTTCCCTCCTGCAATATGTTTGAAAGGTGTGTAAGGTGAACGTTAAATTTGAGTATTTTGCTGTGTGAAGCGTTATCCGTAGTGTAATCGTAATTTAGACATTTTAAAGCTCTACTGTAAATTCAAAAGTAGTTAGACGCAGAAGAGAGTCCGTAGTGGTCCGAGTTTAACTTCCGCGAGGGCGGAATAGTTGTTCTACAGGTTAGGGTGTCGTTTCGGACGAGCGTTATAGGGCGGAGGATCAAAGGAATCATGGTACGGCTGTTGTAAAAGGTGAGACAATTTTGAACGGAAGGCCTGAGGTAGATATATAAGGAAGAATGTGGCAGAACAAGTTGACACCAATTTTTCCACCTAACGGAAACGGCTTCTGATGTCGTAAGCTGTCGTTAAACTGATGAAACACACACACAAAATGAATTACGCTTAGCCAAATACCCTTACCCCGACGGCAACGACCTCTGTTGTCATAAGCTGTCGCTAAACTAATGAAACACAAATACATGCATACATGGTGAATGTTTGAGAGTTTGTGTGTCAGGTAGCCTAGGCGTATAATAAGCGCTCCATAGTTCTGTGCAGCTGTACACGAAGTTTACATCTTAGTTAACTTAACAGATATTTGTTAGTTTACCGGTTGTTTGAAAGTTCAAAGACCGATTAAGATGACACTTGAAAAAGGTTAAATAAGTTCTATTCGCATAATTTAAAATGAAGCTGGAATACGCTTAAAAGTCGGCTTAACCATATTCCTCTGACGGCAACGGCCTCTGTTGTCATAAGCAACTACTACTATTACAGAGTTTTAGACAACAATTCGACAAATACAATTAACACAATTTAAGACAGTTTATGACAACAGCGGTCGTTAAAGTTGAAAGAATATAGTATTGGCATAGTACATTAGCACAGCCTTTTTCTTTCAGTTAAATGTCCCAAAAGCTGTACAATTTCATGCTCTTGCAGACACCTTAAGAACGCTTTCTTTCGATTAAATATAAATTATTCTACTTACAAATCATTTATTCAATCTTAACCGAAACTCTAAGAAATTACGTATAAGTATAATATTTTATTACATGTATGTGTGTATTTCTATACCGCCTCTTACAGTCCACTACTATTCAGAGGCGGTCCCGGCTACAGCCTGAGGGTGTGTCGGAGCTTTTACACGCCGAAGCGCTTCAGCAGTTGTGAGTGAGTGACTTGCTAAAGGTCTTTACGCAGTGGGTGGGATTCGAACCCTCAACCTTTCGGTTGTGAGGCGGCGAACTTCACCACTACACCACCGCGTCCCATAATTACTATTAATATTCTATATTTTCTTAGAATATTTGCATTTTCTTCTTTTGTAAACGGTATGTAATTGTCAATGTCTGGAACGTCAGGCCTCATTCTTGAATCATTTCTTAAATGAAAATTAATTAATCCATTATGAGTTTATTCCGTGGCCATGCTAACTACGCTAACGCATATGAAAATGCCGTCTAGATTTTAATAATCACATCAAAAACAATTATTCCATTCTCTAGCAGCAGGCTAGCCCAGTTACATGTTGCTACATCGGGAGGGAGCCGGCCTGTTGTTTCACCGACCGTGGTTAAAGTGGTTCAATAGCCGATGCTAGCGCACAGATTTTTACAATCTCAGGCTAGTGCGGTCCGTATATGGATGGACCTAAAATGGTGTGGCGTCCATTCACACGGACGAGCAGTGGTGAAGGATCTCACCCGATCGATTCAATGAAAAATGAACAGGGTCGATGCTAAATGGTCGCTATACAAAATCGCTTTATCTACATGATTCTGATTTGACTAATCGTTAATCTCTTCTGATTTGATTAATCATAAATCTCTTCTGATTTGACTAATCATTAATCTCTTCTGACTTGACTAATCCTTAATCGCCTGTGAAAAAGCTGGTTCCCGATATGGTTAAACGGTAAATTGTGCTATAGTAATTTTGTTTTAGAGTAGAGTTGAGCAAATTTTAGTTTCGGCAGGGCCGTCTTAACGCATGGGCGGAGTTGGCAATCGCAAGGGGCCTCACGATTCTAGGGACCAACCCAAATTTATAAAAATAAAAAAATAATGTGTAAGTTCTCAATGCGTGCAAGGACCTGTAAGCAATATTAATAGAATATCTTCGGCATTTCTTATTGTATACATTAATGAAAGAGCGAACAAGGTTCCACAGTCAAAAGATGTAAGCGTAGTATACGCTTCAGGAATAATTGAAAAAGTTTCTTCAGGAACCGCCCAGGCATATGTGCCAAGATTTGATATATATATATTGATAGGCCTATGTGAGAAAACGGACGCGAAACCCAAGTGCACAACACTTCTAAGAAAGATATTTGATCAGAAATAAAGCACAGGAATTGCTGGCCTATATTCGTCAACAGTGACGGATTTACAATTATAAGGCCTGGTACACATATTACCAAGGAGGTCCCGCCCACATGGGCGGACTGCGGAGTTTAGGTCCAAGTTCCGAAAAAGTTGATGACCTTTTTTTAGTCACAACCGCAGAAAATTAATATACGGGAAAAGGAAGGGAAGCCCGTGGTAAAGGTTAAGCGAGGCCCCTTTTTTGACGAGTTGATGATCTTATTTTATTCCCAGCTTCGAAAATCTAGTCATCCGTAATGATTAATAAAGGAAAAAGGAGGCCCCTTTTGACGAGACTTCACTTGAGGCCCGGGACATTTGTACCGTGGTAGATCCGCCACTGTGGGTCAATGGCCATTTCGCCGAGGTAAAATATAAGCAGGTAAAATAATATCCAAAATATTTGTTATTTGCACGTTATGAAAGCTTTCAGTTAAATTTTCCATAAAATCTGTTAGAACAGTTGAAGCGATTTGAACAGAAGTTAGATTCGTCTACAGTCTCCGTCTAGATTGTCCATAAGTCTAATGTTATAACTTAGTCTTGCTTGAGCGCTTCTGAACGGATATACACTGGGAGAGGTGTTTAACAAATGCTTTCAACTTTTAACAAGTCAACCTTCTCAACTTAGTCGTGTACATTATTAGTGATTTGATGCGAAAAATTTGATAAAAACAACAGAGAGTAGATAACATCGAGGTTTAAATTTTCCAGAGGAGATTTGAAAGTGCCCCCTTTAAACTCTATGTGAGGATGCCCATGCTAGCATGCAGCTTCCTTCTGATGTTTAAACGTCCGTTTTAGTACGATGTGCATGTTGAAAGAATCAATTTAAATCTATTGATTTAACTTTTCACCATGAAATTTCCTTACCAGATGATAATTAGCCTATTGGTCAATATTATTGTTTGGCAGACAGCTGGGGCCTCAGCATGTGGCTTTGCCCAGGGCCTCCAATTGTGTTAAGACGGCCCTCGTTTCGGGAAGCAGAGGCCAAGGTGAAGAGCCAACATTATTAGAATGGAGCTTGAGAAAAGACAGAAGAAACTCCACAGTTTATTCACGCACATCGTATGAATTTTTATTCACTTAAAATAATGGTTTCCTTTGAAATCAGTAACGTGAAGACATTGTGTGCGCGCGCGTGTATCATTAGTTTAAAGACAGCTTATGACAACAGAGGCCGTTGCAGTCGGTGCAAAAAAGACTGTCAAACGTATTTCAGCTATTATTATTTTTGCGAAGACAGTGTACTGTAGTGACTACTTCTGAACATTCAGTGTTCAAGTAATTGTCAGAAATTTATTGCACACGCTACCTTGATTTTGTGGTGTCTGAATTGAACTTTCAAAAGTTAATTTATCTTAAGAATGATTTCCATTCATCCAGTGGCGTATCGATGGGGGAGGGGCAAAGAAGATTGAGCCTGCCTTTGAGAGGTTACGGGACTCTATCTTAGATCTTGAAATTTTATGTCAGTGTGTTATTTATTAGGGCACATAAATCTACTGCACCTCTTATGCAGAATCGCAGATGTAGGCTATGACTAAAACGGATAATTAGAACTGAACTTAATAATTGATAACTCCCGGAAAACTATAATAGGTCCATATTTATAACATGGAGTTGTTTAGGAGCAATTAAGTAATAGGCCTACACGAATTTTGATATATTTGTGAGCATAGTAATGTAAATTAAGTAGTAAGATTAAGAGGCGTTTAAAGAGATTATTATGTGGATATGTACATGATTCAACCATTTTTATTTTTTTTATTAAATTTACCACTGTCATAATGCTTCTCGCGTTAACCCTATGATGCACACCTTCCGTCATGCAGATTACAACATCTTGCCGGAACTAACGCATCCAGAAAATAAATGGCCAAGGGCGGCATTTTGGACCCTTTGGGCTCGGTACGTCACTGCATTCGTTTCCGTAAAAAGACTGTTCATAGCGCACGAAAGGTCGTTTTATACCAAGTATTCTCTACCCGACGACAACGGCCTCTTCTGTCATAAGCTGTCGTTAAACTGAACACACACACACCATGTTCCGATATCTGGCACATGCGAGGCGCTTGGATGTAGTGGTACAATCGAAGCCTTCCAGCTGGATAGTCACGGATTCGATTCAGACGCGAGCAACTGCGTAGGGACCATGAGCTATTCTGCATTCACAGTTATTGCTATGTGGCGCTTCGACGCGTTATTTCCGGGCTGTAGTCGGGACCGCCTTTGCGTTGCAGTAGACTTTAAAGGCCGCCATTTACTTTCTATTAGCTTATAGTGCAAACGAAAGATAAATTGTATTTGTTATTATTTGTGCGGCAAGCTATTGTAAAGGCTTGAAAACTGATAAACACCTTTAAAATTGTACTTCCTCTGTGCATATAGAATAGGTCTGCGTTCAGACAATCGCATTCGGCGATCGTCCCTTCTCAATACGACCTGACATTAGTTGATACTCTTCGCACCGGAAGTGTTCTGAGAACGAGAAACTCATACAACCTAACACTGCATTCAGTGTAATTTTATAATTACTCTATTTAAGCTGAAACACGCTTAACCAATTTTTTGCACCGACGGCAACGGCCTTTGTTGTCATAAGCTGTCATTAAACTGAAGAAATACCCACTCATCTCTCATGGTTGTAATAAACCCGAGCAAACTTTTGTCTCCGACGGCAACGGCCAATGTTGTCATAAGCTGTCATTAAACTGATGAAAAAACACACACTGTATTTCACTATCATCTATTTTCATTTCTTTACTAGTTGGGGTGCCCGACGTTGCCCGGGAGGGATAGGGTTTTTGGCCCTGGACACAGTGGTATCAAAAAATCGTTTCGTTTCTTCATTTGAGAAAAAAGAAATCGCCTAGTTTCTTCCCTTAAAATAATTGCGCTAGAAAACGAGTTCAACGTGCGCATTGTTTGCAGTATGTCGGTATCATAACCTCGGCCATTTTGGTCCCAATTCGAAATAAAACAGTTACAAATAAAATAAAATTTGAAAGAAACATAAGACCAATCAACCTCGGCCCTGTGTGTCCGAGGTGTTCCCGAAGCGGACGGCGAAGGTTTGGAGTCAATACATCCAAAACTGTGCAAATGCTTAGCCGAACAGACGTACACACAGAGTCTCTGTCTTATTTATATAGATTATATTTATTAACATACATGTATTTCTATACCACCCCTTCAATTCCATTTACTACTCGGAGACGGTCCCTATCGCAGCCCGGAGGTGTGTCGTAGTCAACACGTCGAAGCGCCTCAAGCAATTGCGAGAGAAGAACTTGCTTAAGGTCCTTACGCGGCCGGTAGGATTCGAACCTGCAACCCTACGCTACCACGCCCCAATACAATAAAACACAATAGTTATTAAATGCACAACATGACGAGCATTTATAGAATTAAAAAGGGAAAAGTAGTTAAATTCATAATTGTCGCCAGGCGTCGCAAATAACAAGCTTCTATTAATTAAGGAAGAAAATATGAACAGAAGATTGAACTGTTCTGATAAAATGCATCAGACACCTTTATTACTTTGACATACTAATATATAAATTCTTGAATTGTCGCTGGTTTGTCGCTTTAGGTTTGAAACAGATGTAATCGACATTATCAATAAGGAATTATCATTTTAAACTTTAAAGTAAACATTTTAAAAGTTTCAGCATCGTCCTCCTCCTTGATCGAATATTGGGACTGGCACCGAATAGAGGAGGGAGGAAGGAACGTGGATGACTGTGTGTGTGTATGTTTCATCGGTTTAACGACAGCTATGACAACAGAAGCCGTTCCCGTCGGGGAATAAGAAAGGCTCGGTGTATTATTTATTTTGAACCTCATCATGCAGTTTCTTTAAACTGATACTACAACTGATAGCAACTATCATAATTATCGTTATATATCATTACATGGTATCGTAGGACATAATGTCTAATAGACGTTCAGCAGATAATTGCTAAATTTAGATTTACTATACTTCCAACTTGTCAACTACATTGGCAACAAATATATATTTAATCAAAGCAGAACTAATTGCCACGCGTATCCCCAAGCCTCAAACCGTTCTGATAAAATACCTCAAACACCTTTATTACTGTGACCTACTAATATATGAATTGCCGCTCGTTTGCGGTTACACCAATGTCATACCATCTGGGTCAAATGCGGTCATAAGTCGTGTTTAGTTGGTCGCATAGGATGAGGCGCAATAATTAAATCATTCCCTAACAATTCTTATTGTTTTAATTGTGGAGGCGGAGTGGGTAGGCAATAGGAAGATCACTGAAACGTAGAGTCTATGAGATGTACAATATATTTATTTATTTATTCACACATTTCTATACCACCCCTTCAAGTCTCCTAGTACTCAGAGACGGTCCTCACTACAGCCCGAAGGTGTGTCGGAGTTTACACGCCGACGCGCTTCAGCAATTGTGAGCGAAGAACTTGCTAAAGGTCCTTACGCGGCGGGTGGGATTCGAACCTGCTATCTTTCGGTTGCAAGGCGGCGAGCTTCACCACTACACTACCGCGCCACACAATATAGTCCCATAGGTAGATTCAATCCTCATTCGCCAGATGATGCAATCAATTGAGCCGCTTTAGCGTGTTAACTTCGTCTCATGCAGCGTCAGCGCTGTAATCGAGAGCGTTTCTGAATAGAAGTGAAACCGATGAGGCGACTAATAGAAATCTCAGAAACAATAAAAACAAATGAGCAGTATAACCGAAATCTAATCATCCATTTTGGTTCCATTGAACTTGAGTTATTATAATCTTTTGAAAATAAGATACTATTTTCCAAAATTATTATTTTTTTAAATAAACACAACGATAACGTCAGATACAAGTTTGTTATTGTGAGTAAAAACAGGGACGCAGTAGAAAAAAAACGCAGTGTTGTATTGGAAACCTTTAAAGTCAATTACTTCAAGTAATATATACGCGATTTGTGCAAGCAATGTAAATATCATCCCCTTCTAGCAACAAGATTCGCAACCGATAGAATTCGTCGAATACAGCCAGCAGATGAGTCTGTCGGAGTTAAACACGCCGATGCGGTTAGAGCAATTGTGAGAGAGTTAGTTACTTGCTCAAGGCCAGTAAGGAGTGGCTGATCCTATATCCTACCTGTGACCATCTGTCCCTCCCTCTGATTCGTACATATGACCCTCCCTTCTCGAGACTTGGCCTATCCATACATAAATAGCAATATAGAAATAAATATGACTAAATATTTTAGCCACAACACCAGTAACCTCTAACGGGACGCGGTAGTATAGTGGTGAAGGTCGCCGCCTCGCAACAGAAGGGTGGCGGGTTCGAATCCCACCCACCGCGTAAGGACCTTTAGCAAGTCCTTCATTTACAATTGCTGAAGCACTTCGGCGTGTAAAACCCTGACACACCCTCGGGATGTAGTCGGGACCGCCTCTGAATAGTAATGGACAGTAGGAGGCGGTATAGAAATACACACATACATACATAGCAAGTAAGTAAGTAAGTAAGTAAGTAAGCGAGCAAGCGAGCAAGCAAGCAAGTAAAGATACTTGAAGTGTCCACCATCTTTTAGTTTCTCTCCAAGTCCCAATAATATTCTAGTACAGTAGAAAATAAACAATTATTTATTTTATGCTAAGAAGTCGTAAAGGCTTGACACTGTACTGCAATGCTTAGACACCTTTGAAATGCTGTATACTCAAGCTATAAAATTTAGGTCAGCGCACAAAAGTTAATATGTTTTCAAGCAGGCATAATTTCCGCCTAGAGAAATTCCTCAATTACTTCGAGCACGAAAACCATGTAACCTATAACTTCGTATTCTTACATTATTATATCTCTGTTTACATTATTATATCTCTGTCCATTTATCACTGTGACCCCCTGTGTATTTTACCATAATAGAGATCCGCTGTATAATATATCTAAATATCTGAATGTACGCCAGCATCGGGGCTTGAACCGCAGTGTCCGTAACCACAGACTTCCGCGGCCAGCGCGCTTACTAATGTAGCTAACTGGGCCAGTGTAGCTAACTGAGCTAGTGTAGCTAAATGGGCCAGTTTGCATGTATAAGTATGCAAGCAAATTATTAAATAGATCTACATGGTGTGTAAGGAATAGATAATTTGTTTCTGCTTCTATACAGAGAGAATTCTAAATATTGTACTGCCGAAAAATTTAGGAGAGATACATGTACTCTGAAGCCAATAGAATGTTATAATTTCAAAATAGATTTTCTCACTGCTACCTCGAGTATAAGCCGTTTTACCCTATGCGTGCAATACATGAAAAAGTGAGAAAGGCACTTGCATTATATTAAAGTTTAACGTCGTCTTATGACGTCATCATGCCGTTAACTTAACAGTAACTCAATCTGGGCCTGCAATATACTGTGTAATTCACATGTCTTTAAGAAACTAACATTCAACAATCTAAATAAAATTTGATATTATAAGTTTTGTATATCCCGATTATGAGGTGTCTAAATTGAGTAATCTCGCCAATTAGTGACAACAATAATTGGGACTATTTTTTGTACTAAACAACAGTGTTTAAATTAATTTATCCATTGTATTTCTACACCGCCTTTTAGAATTTACAACTAGTCAGTGGCGGTCCCGACTACATCGCTGAGGTGCGTTGAAGTTAACTTGCCGAGGCGTCCCCACAAACAATTGTGCGTGAAGGACATGAGAAAGGCCCCCGTAAAGTGACTCGGGTCAGACTCTTTGCAAATTAAGAATTGATTGTACTCAAAAATCTTGCTAGGACGGAAACTACTACTATAAAATATGCACACTAAATATTCGAATGCCAATTCAATCAATAAAAAATGCGCTGATTACTTACTTACTTACTTACTTACTTACTTACTCACTTACTTATTTACTTACTTATGTAGGCCTACCTACCTACCTAAATGCGTACATACCTACGTACCTATACCTACCTATCTACCAACGTACGGGCCTACTTACCTACCTAAGTACCTACGTACCTACCCACCTTTTTTTATGGGACGCGGTAGTGTAGGCCTAGTGGTGAAGGTCGCCGCCTCGCAACCGAAAGGTTGTGGGTTCGAATCCCACCCACCGCGTAAGGACCTTTAGCA
>JAQFXW010004201.1:0-11256 GCA_034693945.1 Dendrobaena attemsi
GCAGACATTTTTCTAGGGGGGCCAAAATTTTACATTCTTGGCACAAGAAAAAAATAAGTCATGTATTCTGATAATAATGACCTCCCATCGCGTTATCATAAACCAAATAGTAATTTTATAAAATTATTAGAAAATTTTCCGTTTCTCACAGATCTGCAAGAGCTTCGACATGCTCTTTGAACTATAATTTCTACTTAATTTTGCTAGCAAAATAATAGATGTCCCATGCAATGCTGCTTATTGCCTTATTACTTCGAATCCTGTGATCATCGGATCATTCATTCCATCTTCTTCCAATTTCTTGTCATTCGTCCTGAACTATAGTTAAGTGTTTTAAATTGTTATTTTGAAAATGTGGAATATGTGCAATATCCAGGGGGACGCAAGTGCGCCCCCTTGCGCCCCCTCTCCGGACGCCCATGGGTGTCGCCGTCCATCCTTCGTCTTGTAGTTTGCCGCACATCCAGCAGCAGCAGCAGCAGCCGACCAAAGGCATCGTCCCTTTTCTTTGTGTCGTTCCTCATTCCGTTCGTCAGCCTCAGCATCCGAAGAAGTCCAACTGGAAGATGCGTTTCCTCCTCCTCCTCCTCCGCCCGTCTCTCATCGCTCTCCATCTTTTACGACATCACTCACTGCGCGTAAGTTGCTCTTCTTCCTCCTTCTCCTCGTCCTTCTTCTTTTCCTCCTTCTCCTTATCCTCCTTCTCCTCCTCCTTCTCCTCCTTACTTCTACTGGAATTGATTGCAAATGATCCGACGGAACACAACGGTGGACACACCGATGCCTGGAACAACGGATTACATACAGATGGAAGGAATGGTGGCTAACGGGAACAAGATGGATGAATGGATGAATTGATTGTTGGATAGATGAATGGCTGAACGGATGAATAAATCTATCAATCGATGAAGAATAGAGGAATTGATAGGTGGGTGAATGGATGGATGAGTTGAGAAAGGGAGGTATGAATGGAGGGAGGGGTGAACTGAGGGTGAGAAGGATCGAGATGCGGAGGGACGTCTACACTTGAGGGTCATTGCCAGATTCTGGTGCTGATCGATGCCTGCATCTCGTCCGTCGTTGAGACGAAATAAATTGATTCTGGAGAATAGTTGTTACAACTGATCGCCATTTATGACGCGAGCAGCAGCTGCACCAGCTGCCTGTAGGACAAGGGGAGTAGCGACTGATGCCAGAACAAAATAGCGTTTCCCATTATAGGACTACTGCGTGATTTCTGAAATATTTTGAAATCACGAGGATCGTTCTTCTTTCAGGTGAAGTATCGACGATGATGTCTTTGTGTTGTTGCCATTGTTGTTATTGTTATTGTTGATGATGACGATGATGATAATGATGCGTACGATTACGATAGCGATGACAATTGTAGTGTTTCTTAGTTTGCATTAGCTGCCATTTGTACATTGTAGACCTACAGTCATCTGCGTCTGGTTGATTTGGATTAGATTCTGTTCCTCCTCCTCCTTCCTCCCAACTGAACTCTTCAACGTTTCATCGCGATGCAGCAGTGGACTTCGGTGATGGCATCTTCACCCTCCAACGCATCAGCGAGTTTCGTCTTTGAATCCTCGTCCTTGACGGCTGACTCGCTACTCCCTGACGATGTCGGCCATGATCTGGACGACGTTCCTCCGATCCCCTGTTCCAACGACTGGTTCTTCTTCATCGTCTACGGTCCACTGTACGCCGTCACCTGTGGCTTCGGTCTCGTCGGCAACTGCCTCTCCTTCTGCGTCCTCCATCGATACACTCGCAGCGAAAACGTCTCGACGTTTCTTCTGAAGGCACTCGCCGTGTCCGACAACATCTTCCTGTCCGTGGCAGCTGTCGTCCAGATGTACCCTGCTATGGCCATCTTTCTGGGGGCCACGGAACGTCTCAAGGCCATCTACCCGCACTACCAGATGCTCGCCTGGCCCATCGCCCACATGGTCCAGCTAGGCACCGTCTGGGTGATGGTACTCGTCGCTTCTACGCGATATGTGGCCGTCTGTCATCCACTGCACGCGCAGAGATTGTGCACGAAGAGGAAAGTGCAAGTGCAGATTGCACTGATTGCTATTTTCAGCGTCGTCTATAACTTACCTCGGTTCGTCGAATACAGGTAACTTCAATCATTAAATCAATTTTCGTTTATTCAATACTAGCATTTTCACCCGGCCTTGCCTGGGATTTATTTTTATGCGCTTCTATGCCATTCATTCTTTCAAGAATTTATAGCGCTCCTTCGAGAACCTACTCAGAGGCGCTCCCAGTCCAACTGTCCAACCACAGCACTACAATTTAAACTTCAGAAGTCTGAAGAAGGTAATCCTGCCATTCCTAGGCAACAGCCGTATCTCCAATGGGAGCCCATTCCAGATGGAGGGCCAAATGTACAGAATACTATCATTCCTATCCCCGTGGACCCCGCGTAATAAAACGTAGTAGGTCCATGGCACGGTAGGCCTATGTTCATTTGAACCTAGAATTAGCACAACGAAATAGGCGAAATTTTCACAGCCTTTGAACTAAATATCTCTTGATTTCTCGCTTGGTATACTTTATTTAGTGAATTTCTAAATAGGTAGACGACCTACATGTCTGACACTGCCCGACAGTTACTGTAGCTGTGGCATCATCCAGTCCAGCATCATCTGTCTCGCTCTTAAAATTAATTAAAATTAGTTGCCTACAGTCCCAAATTGCGCATGGAACGAACCCATAATAATAATTAGAACAATATCCTTTGTAGGAACGTGGTGTTAAAAGACCGCCATATAGGCCTATAAATAATTACAGTGTTAGACTAAATTTTACGCATAAATTATTTCTATTTTGCAAAATTGTAGCCTTGGCCTATAATTAACACGATTTAATATGCGCTTCAAAGACAACGCAATTTGGTGACGCGCATGAATGACGTCATAACTGTCTGTGTTGAGCGGCGCTTGATTCGCAATGGTGACGTTATTTTGAATCATAGGCTTTATGTGGCATTCGTCAATTCGAAACTTCAGATGTCCATATCTCCCAAACGAAACGGCGCATCAAGCTGAAATTGGAAATGCAGAGAAGAAGGTCACCTAGAATTTTGACATCTCCATGTAGAGCGTAGCGTTCGCTTTTCCCTTTGGTAATAAGTGTGTAAATAAACATCCACCTACGTACGTACTACGACGGTCCGTGACATTCAAAATTATAGTATTAGATCAAACCTGACAGTAACGCAATGTAACGCATAGCCTACAACATTTCACGAAATCAGGCTCTGTATACAGTATTATGATACCATAATCGCAAACGGTAATACCATTATTACTTTGATCAATATAATTTATGCTTTTGAAAGTACATATGCACTGCAGCGCTACCTATTTCTGTGAGGTTTGAGGCGTGGAGCGATTGCGTCTTTATTCGAGGTTCGTCTAGCAGACTCAATAAACCCTTTGACTTATAATCGGTGCTATTACAGAATCATACACAGAGTAATACAGAGGCATACAGACGCAGTTCATTATCAAATATACCGCTGCTGTGACGCTTGTCAAAACGAAATAGCAGAGGCAGTTTCGTTCAAATGGCGTTCTAATTTATAGTCAAAGGCAGTTGGATCACATATAATTATTTATCGGTAGGCCTATAGATTATATGACTGCATTCATTTTGGTCAAAATTGGTTTCGTATCCGATAAAAATTGGTTTCGTATCCGATACGAGTGATCAAAAACATTCGATGATGAGATTGGTTGATCTACTATTGACGTATACTTGAAACTCAGCGGTAGCCTACTATAATCAAGAGGATGTAAGAAGTATTTCAGCTGCAGTTTTGTAGTCTATATCACACCACCTATCTGTACCTGTATTAATATTATCGCCGAGGAGAAATGATTGAAAGGATACAAGTCATTAATTGTCAAACGGGAATTCGTTTCACATCGTCTATCATATACCCAGTGATGGGCACTTCAGTATTTTGATAAAAAAATTATATTTTAAAAATAAAAAATACTATTTTATTTTATCTTTTGAAAATACTTTTGCAAACTGCCTTCATTTTGGTCAAACTATCTGTAAAAGTATTTTAAAAATAGTTTTAAAAACTATTTTGGAGATTGAAAATAGTTTTCCAAAATACTGTCCCAAAATACTTTTTAAACAATAATTTACTAAAGTTCCTCTTAGAAATAAAGATAAATTCTATAAATCTGCCAATAACCTGGGTTTCAGACGACCTCTAAGCTCAATTCGCTCTTATTTACGTTCATAGTCAGAGTCATAGTTCAGACTTTAGTTTAATGCAATGTAAATGTACACACTATATAGTGAATTGCAATAAAAGTGTAAAATGTTGGTTTCTGAAAATCATCTTCAAAAACTATTTTCAAAAACTATTTTCAAAAACTATATTGAAAACTATTTCTAAAATAGTATTTTCAAAATACTTTTGAAAACTATTTTGAAACCAGTGCTAACTCAAAAACGTAAAAAATTGAGTTACTGCCTTCTTGCTTAGCACGGCAGTATAGTGAATTGCAATAAAAGTGTAAAATGTTGGTTTGAAAAAGTATTTTCAAAATACTTTTGAAAACTACTTTGTAGAAGTATTTTCAAAATACTTTTGAAAACTATTTTGCCCATCACTGCATATACCTAGCTTAATATTACCCTATATACTTTACCCAAACACCCATCATATTCACGGAAATTCGTCTACACCATGTTGTTCGAGCCACTTCGCTGGTTCACCTTCTTTGTGCCTCTCCCGCTTGGTATGTTTTTGCCAATGCTGACTAGCGCGCGCGTTTAAACGCAACACTGCGTAAAATGGTTAGACACCGACTCCTTACTGATGATCAGAAGACTTCACTGACCTCTGTGATAAAGCTGACTCTTCCCTTTTTTTCTTCTGTGCTTTATAATCCGAGCTATGTCCTTATCTGCCTCCTATTTAGAACACTACCCACTCTCTTCGTCACCATGCAATCAGAGTCTACTCTAACTCGGAAAGGTTTTCTAACATGAATAAATGACTCCATTGTGCTAGACAGCTAGAGTGTGAACTTATTAATCCTTATACTCTCTGTATTTTAATTAAAAAACACTTAAAACTTAAAAACTGATTATTTTTATGTTTGTTCTGTATAGATGTGCAATCTGAAAGCTGTAATCTGTATTTTGTTATTTTCTATCCGACGTTCCCGCAGTGCGTTTGCAGGCGGTTCAATAAAGTACATACTTACTTACTTACATATTTAATTATAGAGCCGACCACTTTGATCATGCTCATATTAAACCAAATCACTTTGGTCATTACGCTGATTTAGATGGATTTCTTGATCATTGAAACTTGATCGCCAACTCAGGACGATAGAATCCATCTGGATCCAAGGAGATATATTACACATTAAATCGATATTTCATCATTATCGATCAATTGAAACACTGAACGCATCATCGGTCTCTCTTCCTATATCTCTAAGTATAGGCCGACATATAATATATATATATATGCCACTTTTCTTCTGCATGAGAGAAGATTATCGCTCGATGTTCGCCGGATTATAGCTCGACCGCCGTTATTCTCATAAATCCTGATTAATGTCTTAGTCGTCTCCTTGCTCGATTCTGTCAACCGCGTATACAGTCCCCATATTTTGGCATTGTTCGTGTTATTGTTCTCTTGAACACAATGGACGCCATACTGCAGCAATACCGACTGCATGAGGCAAAACTGAAACGCTGTGGACCGTTAAAGGTGTTGTTACATTCGTTCCTTTCGACATTCATTCCATCAGGATTGTATTAGCCACGGTTCCACTTGGTCCACAGACCAATACAGCCATGCTTACTAAATATTTCATGAATCAGGGACCTACCATTAATATGCTACCTTAGAATGTAGGCCAATATGCTAACGGTCTAATACTAATCTTAACCATTGTTTTATTGCGTCGATACTTAACATAATTATTTTGGGCCTCCTTCAGGCCCTCTAGAGTTTTGGAAGACCGTATACAAATTGTTAATCCGGTCGTAGGCTACCAGAGGCTTCTATCCCTATACCAAGCGGGCGCAAGTGCGCCCAGTGGAAAACAAGGGGAACATGGAAGAATATTTTTGAGGGGGGAAATGGAAAAAAATTATGATTTTTTTAGCCCGGCTGCTTGGGGGGGAGGTAGAAGCCTCTGTAGGCTGCTAATCCGACCGTAGGCTACTGTCTATACTCATCAACAATAAAAATTCCAATCAACAGACTTGAAATCACTAAGCTCCTGAATCTTTTCGTCGACCAACGTTTGAACATTATTATCAATCCAAAAACAACTTTGCAAAACACTTATATTCTATCTGATCGGCATTTCTGTTACCCAAGCCCATTATAGTCTACTCCAGCAATTAGTAGGCCTACACCATTGGGCTAATGCAGCGATGATTATTACGAAAGCTAAAACGCAAATGATCATGCATGTACAGGAGGCCGACTCTCCAACTCTTGTAGAAACTCAAAAATCAAGCAAAAAGTAAAGTGTTACAACAATGCAAACAGCTGACCTTCGGAACTTAAACACTGTAACTGTGGTGCGGTTAGAAGTCTGAAAGAGCCGTAGGCCTATTGGGAACAAAGTGCACGAGTCAAGCTGTCAGCTTGAAACGGAATTTCTATTATTCGAGAGAGAGAGAGAGAGAGGAGAGAGAGAGAGAGAGAGAGAGAGAGAGAGAGATATATATATATATATACTGACTGACAATGGCAGACTAAGACAAGCAGAAATAGAAAGAGTGAGTGAATTAATGAGAAGCAGAGGGAGTGCACCTTCTGCAGACATACGATTAATAGCACACGTGCAAGATTTACAATATGCCATTAGTTGTGTATTTATCTGCAAACGGAGTCTCTCTCTTCATTCAACAAAATTCCTTTGATTTTCGTTGAGCGTTTACAATACTGACATGTTGCTCCATCTGTAAAAGCACAGCTCATGACTTACACACTTAGCTCTCTATTTATTATTATGACGTCTTTCAAGAATCTATCAACAGAGAGATAGAAAAAATACGAAGAAGTGCTTGAGACTAGATCTAAGGAGACTCCTGCCTGCTCCCGTCACAGCATTCAATATAATAAGTATTATTATTTGCTCTTCTTAACCCGCCCAATGAGTGTATGAAAGACCTGAATTGAAATAGGGTCTCCGTTACAATCTCATTAGCGTTTGAGTTTATAAATATTCTCTGAGAGCATCACTCTACCACATGTATAATCATAAACTATATTTAGAAATTAACCGCACAACCAGTAGGCCTTTTGCTGATCATGATTTTTTGTTATGATCATATACGTGATGGAATCGCAAAGCAAATTTCAAAGTTTCTAAACTCTGTGTAAGTAAGTTGGTGTCAAAAAGCAGCGAAGAGACTGCGTTTAGATTATGAAGAATGTTCAGGTAACCTAGTAGTAGCCTAGTAAGATTGATTGACAAATGCTATTCTATTTTGGAAAATTGCTCAGTGATGCATAATCCATTAATCATGTGGATGTTATACAACGTGTATTCATATAAAAGGGTAATGTATTAAAATTGAGGCAGAAAGGGAAATGGCGTGCTATGCACGTTGTACACGGTGCAAAACCCTTGAGTATACTATCAGAAATGCACGAACTGTAGATTCGTTCCTGTGCAAACAAAAGACGAAACGGCAATCCCCCTTCGGCTACGGACTACCGTCCCTTTATAGACTCGTGTAGGCCTAAATCCCACATGTGCCTACTTCTTGAGACCATCCCGTCGCGATCACCGAAGCGTATCGGCAGACTGTTAGGAACGGGCCAGTTTGCCTAGCTCTAAGCCCCCAATGCTGGCCAGGTCCTAACAACCTCTATTCATTACCGCCTATACGTTCCCACTGCCCAATTGGCTCGTAACTCACAATTAAGGGAAGCAAAATTATATAGGATAACATACTATTGAGCCACTCAGATTTGAAATCCATTTGAGTGGATTCATGTTCCAATCATTGAGAACAATAGAATTTACTTTCAGTGTTGTTTGGTTAATTTGGGCCAGTCGATATTAGCTGATGGCCAGAGACCTTGTTGAAGTTATCGTTCTCAATATTCAGCTTAATCCTATCCATTCACTTTATCAGAGCTTGAGTTTTCTCTTGCGTCGTCTTCACCACGCAGCTCATTTGGCACAACGGTCAGACACAGACAGCAGATGGAGCAGATCTAAGCTAAGAAAAAGAGGAAAGAGCAGAGAGAAAGAGAAAAAGAGAGAGAGACGAAGAGACAAACAGACAGTGACAGAGACAGAGATAGAGAGAGACAGACAGAGACAGAGAGAGAAAGAGAGAGACAGACAGACAGTGACAAAGACAGAGCTGCAGAGACAGACAGAGACAGAGACAGACAGAGACAGAGAAAGAGACAGAGAATGAGAAAGAGAAAAAGAGAGAGAAAGAGAAAAGAGAGAGATAACTAGAGAGAAAGAGAGATAGTAAAAAGAGAAAAGAGAGAAGAGAGAAGAGAAAGAAAGAGAGAGATTCATGCAGTAGATCACATTAAATAGTTAGAAGTTAACCCTAAGTGATTCTACTTCATCATAAATTTCTTCATAGGAAATATAAATATTTCATCATGAAGATTAGGCTTGGATAGTTTCAGAACTTATTTAACAACAGAAGCATATTGCTCGATTCATTTATTTACATCGCCTCTTTACAATATGCAGGTGGAAGAAACTATTCTGACAATAACTCAATAGATTTTGTAGACATAATTACATAATGTTTAGTTGATTACATTAGCCTATAATAATTAGTTTAACTTCCGTAGCTTTTCGTAATCGGCTTCCACTTGATGTTTGTTGGTCGAAATAACGATATAGTCAAAGCTAATGTTGAGTTGCCTATTTATCAGTCCATGGCCTACATGTCAGCAGCCCTTAATGTATGTTTCAAGAAGAATCAGTTGATATCCGTCAGATGTACGTTCTCTTGATCTGTCTTAATCTCTCTGCCAAGAATGTCCTCCTCCTACCAAATGTAAAAACAAAACCTTACAGGAAAATATTATAACTTGAGCTATAAACGTATTTATTACCTTCATTAGCTTAATAATCGTTCTTGGACGTTTGACTCACAGCAATAGGCGTTTTGTATTCATAATTAAGCTATAATTAATATATAGATTATTATATAAGCCTTTAATAGTACCTTTAATATGGAAGTGTGTATAATGCGTCAGAATATATGCTGGACTGAATAGGTGTTGAGTTTGAGCCTTGCATATTTAATTAGACATGTGTTTGTATAATTAGATTATAATTTCAGTATAGGAATTTCGAGTCTCCTCAACGCCACTCTTTCATTAATTTCCACAACCTGAGCAAATTAAAATTAACCAAACTTGTGAATTTATGTTCAAGTATCGAACACGTTCACTACCACCAATATTTGACAATAATATTATTTCCACTCCGCCTCCAATTTACATGAACATTGAATAAGATCTGCAGCAGATTTACGAGAAATTCGAGAACATTTTCCTTAAAACTCGCTGGTCTCTAATATGGAATAGTCTACCAATCCAATTGCAAAGTATCGTCAGCTTTCATTTGTTTGAAATTCAATTATTACGCATATATCTTTTCAAAGAGTACTTAAATCTTATGGTGTGTACTTAGATAACTAGTCAAATCCTATATACTTAATTAACTTCGTAGCTTCATTTTACTATGCCATGATTGCCTTCTTTGTAATTAGGCTTATACTATGTAACTTAGACTACTACAGACCATTTAAGTTTCTCCTGTTACTTCCAATGTCGAAGTCAATTTGCTGTAACTGTCACTGTAAATTTGTTACGTTGGAATCAATCAAAAGTGTGATTTTGGTTAAGGTTACTGTCGATCACCCCTCCATATGTCTATCTATGCGTTCATCGATCTATTCAATTCATCTAGGAACTCATCGATCTTTTTTATCTATCCATGATTCATCTATTTATTTATAGGGCAATAAATCCACCGTTAAGTGTATGATATATGACTACACGTTATACAGCTGCATTCCTAGAATTAGTTAGTTACTTTCATGCTATTACTGCATTGAATTTCTATTGTAACTGTCTATTAATGCTAATGTAAAGTATAAGTGTTTGTCTCGTACTATTAAAAAGATTACTTACTTCTTACCAACATAATTTCGGGGCCGAACTACCAAGTTCCCTTTTTAAAATTCTTTTATTTATCCCTCAGTTCAATAATCATTCCATCTAAATCTGTATTTTTAGTGTTATTTTTGAACCGTTTACGGTGCTAGTTCTCTACCCTTGTAAGTACTCTGTTCAGTACTGTATTTCTCGTACAAATACCCGACAGAAACTAGAAGCATGGTCTAAGAAACATTCCCTCCCACATAAGAAATTGCACTTAGGCAGCTGTGTATACTGTAAACTTTTCCTTTAAACGAATTATATGAAAATAGTTATATACTTACAGCATATCTATCTACCATGACCATGGCCATGGCTGGCGCCGTGACTGGGACCGTGCCCGGGGCCGTGCCCTGAGTCGTGCCCTGGGCCGTGCCCGGGGCCATGCCCGGGGCCATGCTCGGGGCCGAAACCTGGACCGTGACCGTGGTCATGACCATGACCGAATTCGTGACCGTGGCTGTGATCGTGATCGATGTTGCCTAACCGGCCACCCCCATGTCCGCCATGATGTCCGCTGCCGGGACGAACGAGTTGCCCGCGAGGTCCACAACAGTTGCCCATCTTCCGGTTGTCTGTTGTGTATGATCTTATCTTGTCTGGTGACAGACAACGGTGTTAACAGCTTCTGTCTTTCACTTATGTTGCGCTCAATGTAATCCTCTCAAGCGTTGCTACAAACGACCGACTCTTAACATCCCAACCAAAGACATGAGAGACTGATCAACTGAAGTAAAGCGAAAAGTTAACTCCGTGTGCATTGTTTACTTCGCCGTTGCTATTAAAGACGAACGTTATCGATACACATTATTATTATGAGTTCATATCATAAACACTTGTCAGAGCCCGAAAGCTATAAACGACGCAAACAAACTACGGGTTGGATGGTCGAACACGCCCCACGAAGAGCACTCGATTGGCAATATAATTTTAGAGCTCAGAGTTTTGTATGGACCTACACTTTTAGAATATTATCTATCTATCTATCTATCTATCTATCTATCTATCTATCTATCTATCATCTATCTATCTAT
>JAQFXW010004202.1:0-11255 GCA_034693945.1 Dendrobaena attemsi
ATATATGTAGTGCGGTGATATAAGTCAGGTGAGGTGGAAAATTTGTATAGCGTAAAAAATTTAAGCCATTTTGCCATCTACCAAAAGTTATTAAAATTGGTGAGAAGTTGACGAAGTTCTCACAGAAACCGTTTTGAACAGGTTTTTTGGGGACACGATGTATTTTAAATATTTAACAATGGAGGGTCATGTGTGCATTTAAGTTACATGAATTTTTATATGTGTATTTCAGTCCCTCGTAGCTCCGCTAGGCAGCAAGAAACGCGGATTAATTTTTGCTTAAATGAGCGACAAGTTCAAGATATAACGCAATCAAGGTGAGTGCAGTCTAGTGCTAGACTATAAGTTTCTGTATTTAACTATAGTAGAGGACAAATTGTGCTTCAACTAGCCAAAAAACCTGCATTGTTATATTTCATGAAATCTGAAGTGCATGGGGCTTCTGTTTGTCTAATTTTCCATGGATTACCTGTTCTCAAAGCAGTTATTTTATAAATTTGTATAAGTGTGCAGAATTAAAAGAATAACTGATTTAATATAACATTAGACGTAAAGGTTGTTATAGGAAATATTGTAGGTTAAATTTTGTGTAATACTATATACATTTACACTAAAGCTCTATGTATTATGTTCATTAAAAATTAAATTGTGATGCGACACATGAAAAGGTCCTCATGGGGGAATGGAGTTATGTATACCACCAGTCCATGATCAGCATAAAATTCTGGAAATAATTATATAAAATGGTGTCATATTGATTATTGGAGTATAATTGACTTTTCTGTAGAATTTAGAACACGATTTATCTCGAAGACGCTTCTCTCGGCAAAATCGATTTGAAATTACACTCGCGCTCGACGCCTCCACTGTAATTTCGATGATTATTTCATAAACATAGAAAACAACACTTAGAATAGACCCGTAGAGCATTCTATTTAGCACTTTACTATTATATAATTTAAATGATTGCTACTCCTGTTTTAAATGCATTTTTATTGTCATAATAGCCAAGAATGGTGTTGCCCCATAACGGTCCATTTAACCTGTGATAGTTTTAAAATGTGAAATAAATAGGTTTGGTGTTGAATTTTAAGCAGGGGTTATTTCTGATAATAGATAGGGGTGTCAGCTAGCGAAATCCAGCACTTGAAAGCCTGATTTTGATATATCTAGATTTTATAGACCTGCGACTTTAAAAAATTGTATTTGCTGTTCAATGGAGTTCAATAGAATTGTTAAATGAATTGAAGTGTAATGGAAACTAATCTGAAATTGAGCCAAGCACAACTTAGCAATATAAATGTTATGGATTTTCAGAGTTATGAGAGGCTCTCCTGATCGAGTGGATTACACAGTTCAGCTGCAGCTTAGGTTTTGTCTGTATGATAATTCTTGTCGACAACCAGACTGTTTTCCATCTGGCATTGCCGTCAAAGTAAATGGCATGGCTGCCCAACTTCCGGTAAGAAACTTTAGTTTTTATTGAATTGTTGAAGGCAATATAATTGTTGCAGGAGAGAAAAAAGATAATCGAGTATTAAGCACTAGGAGCCGTCTATATAGTTAAAGATACTTGGTTTTCACTACGTTTGTAGCTGAGATGGCAGCCAGTGCTAGTAAAGCACGTCTGCTATAATGACACGTTTTGACCAATAAGAGGCTTTATATTTTTTTAAACTTTGCATCATGTAGGCCAAGATAATAGCTATAAATAGTTATAGAAAGAGTGGGAGACATTCTTAAAATGTGCACTCTGGAATGCCATTACCATTAACAGTACACAAGGACAAATATTTAAACAGTTTCTCTGAGAAATCCGATAGCAATCAAAATTCTCTAATGTGCTTTCCTTTACAAGAACTGAATGGCTGAGGCTTTTATTCTGTGCTTACTATAGTCGTTTTTTTATTTTTGCAGAATCCCATTCCAACCAACAAACCAGGTACGGAGCCAAAGCGGCCGAGTAGACCAATCGACATGACAGTGCTCTGTCGGTTGTCGGCCTCTGCCACAAACAGTGTAGTTGTAACCTGGTCAATAGAGCAGGGTCGAGTAAGTTGGATTTCCTTAGTCCACTTTTTGTACGGTTGCGAGTGTTGGCTCAAAGAGTCTTCAATAACTTGAAACATAAATTCAGACTTGCCACTTGTAGCTTTACTCCTATTCTCTGAACATTGTCTTTTCCGAGAAATGTTGAGGCTTTTGTCCGAGTAGTTAAGTATGGTTGTATATAATTTATTAGTATGTTTCAGCAACAGTGAGTGGCTGAGTGCTGCTGGTCAAGACTGATTAGTTGGTGTAAGCTGTTGTAATTAATTAGTATTTTTAGTGAGTTGTATAAACTTTATGAACAGAAAAGTTAACTTTGAGTTGCCAGATTCTAATGAAAACTGGCTAATTCATGTGTAGAGTTTACTGTTTAAACAATATATATTCTTGTTTTATTCTTTATTTAATTTCCTTTTATTTTTTCTTGTAACAATATTCCTTAATGTTATAACTTTGAACTATGTGACTTGATTTCTTACAGCGCCATTGTGCAGCAATATATCTTGTAGAAAAACTCGACTCAAACATATTGTTAACACGACTTCGACGATCTGGAATAAACAAACCTGAACAGACAAAGATTATGAGTAAGTTTATTTTAGATCGGAGTATTATATAGACACCTCATTTACTTACCATTTGAATTATCACTTGCAAACTCATTAACTAGTTAAAAATGTACTAATTAGTAAGAATGATATGCTAACTTATGCACAATATATACAGGTGCTTTGGTGCAAATATAAATCTGCTACTAGCCATTACCATGAATTATACAATAAACATGGCAATGAGTTATATGGGCGATAATGGCGACTAGTAAACGGGATAATAAAATTGAGGTAATCGCAAAAATACACACTTTAGTTAAGGATGGCTTTTCAGTAGCTGACAAAAGTGCACAAAGCAGCTAGAATAAATCGAAAAATTCGATAGACATAGGCATTCCAGACCAGTTCAGGTGCGGAATTAAGGTGTGTGTCGCTCGTCGCACAGCGCCAAGGTGTCGATTCCGACGGTCCACAATCGCGCTAGCGAGTTTAAAGCCTCAATGTATAGGGATGGAGGCCTTTACTAAATATTTGTTTGCTGCAAGTTTAGGCCTATGCCTCAGTCTTCTTTGTGCACAGTCACAGACTCTACTTACAATATAAAACTTCTGGACAACAAAAGCTATACGCTGAATAAAATAAACACTTTAAACGATTTTGAGATGGAACTAAGTTTACTATACCAATTTTTACTTAGCGCAATTTTTGCAATTTCTTGGTACAATTTTTCACTTTTTCTTGTGCAAATTTCTAGAGGGCCTATTCAATACATGTTGCTTTAGTTGGTCCTGAACAGTGCCATTCAAATGGTGAAAGCTAACCAACTAACAGATATGGTCCCATAATTTGTGAATATATGTAGTACGCACTGCACCGGCGTTTTGTGGAGATTCAATGGCGAATCAAGATCCTCCTATATGTATAGCCTGCACTGGTTGACACAGTATCAGCATACATCATACTACCTGATTACGGGTTACGTAGTTGATCTGTTTAATACTACGTGATTAACAATTACTTTTCAGTATGTCAGTGGTTGATACTTGGACATTGGACAGTATTGCAGTAAAAAATAGTGATGATTATACATCAGAGTATCTTTTGGTTCAGTACAATTATGTAATAAAATTATGTATGTGAATGATTATCTTCTGCCAGTTGTTGAATTTACAGAATCGTAGATTCTGCCATCTGGAGTACAAAACATTTTAGTAATGATTACACACCAGAGTGAGTTCTTTGGTCTGTCCTGTCAATCAGTCGAAATTCGGTTCCAGGACAATGGTTCAAGTGGTTCAAGACAATTGGCTCATGGACAAATAGTCCACAGATATTTGGTTCGCTATGCCGTATCGTGTACTAAGTAGATATACGATGAAAATCTAAATTAAACTCAAAGTGGGATGAAAGATTGGAAACATATCTACCATTGGATGCTGGATGTACGATGAAAATCTAACGTAAACTCGAAGTGGAATGACGATAACGCTATATGTGTACGAAGATCTACGATGAAAATCTAAATTCGACTCGAAGTGGGATGAAAAATGGGAAACATATCTACCATTGGAAGTTCGATGTACGATGAAAATCTAACGTAAATTCGAAGTGGGATTACGATAACGCTGTATGTGTATGTAGATCTACGATGAACATCTAAATTAAAGTCGAAGTGGGGTGAAATTTGATAAAACAACTACATCTGGAAGCTGGAAATACAAGGAAAATCTGAATTAAACTCAAACTGGGATTTAAGATGAAAATATAACTATAATTGGAAGCTGGATATAAGTGAGCCATTTGTCCATGTACAATTTGTCATGAACCATTTTTGTCGTGACACTATTTGTCGTGACACCATCGAAATTCATTTAGCTCCTCTACAAGATCCTGTATACATTGGATGTTCCTCTGGGAAAAGTTTCCAGTTAATTTACATTACCCATTTTCAATAATTTAGATACTCTTGTGATAACCTTTTGTGAGGTTAAAAGGCACTCGGTGTTTTATGCATCTATTTCCAATTTTTTTATTTGAATTTCAGTAAAGGAGAAGTTGTCCTTGGATCACGACGCTGAAATAGCCACAACAAGTTTGCGAGTTTCTCTCTTGTGCCCTGTAAGTCACTGCATAACAAAATCATCTGAAGTGTTCTATAGATTTGTGTATTTGGCTCGGTGTTGAATTCAGAGCTGCTGTGTAAATTGACAGGGATTTGGTTAGAAACTAGATAAAATTTATTACATAGAAGTATAGCTTAATTTTATTAACTCATCACGAATAGTTTAATACTTATGTTAAATGTGCTATGCTTAGTTTTAACTTTGTTCATTCATTCATTCATTCATTCATTACGGTGATTTATATAGCGCCCCTTCAAGGCTACTACTCAGAAGCTTGTATTTATTTAGTATAACAAATTGTTAAAGTATAACTGCTGTTTCAAAGTTGTATTACTTTTTGAAATCTTTTATATACTTTGTATCTTCTGAAGGTGTTAATTTTATTATTTGTAAAGTCTTCTTTGCATCTTTCCACAATAATCATGTCTTAGATTTGCTGCAATGAATTGGTTATCTCCGATTTTTCCATCATTTTCTTTAGAATTGCATTAGTTGTGCTGGGTTGAGTTGGTTCTGGTGCATTGCGCATTTGTTTAGCCAGTGGAATGCTGAATGATTCATGTTGCAAAGACATGTGACTGTGATTTGTACTTGTGGTTTATTATACTATTTGCAGTTAGGTAAAATGCGTATATCTATTCCATGTCGTGCGAGTTCTTGCAACCATCTTCAATGCTTTGATGCACTCACGTTCCTTCTGATGAATGAGAAGAAGCCGACTTGGATGTGTCCTGTTTGTGACCGTCCAGCAGAATTTAATCGGCTGATCATTGATGGGTAAAATTCATTACAACCTCAGTTTAAGTAAAATCTTTAACTCTCTGCTTGCCTGGTTGCTTTTGGGCCATTGTAACAGTTCTATCCTTTTTTGTTAATAAGAAGAACTACTGTGTAGATGGATATAATCTACAATTTACATGGATGGTTTACTGTCTTAACTCGCTAATCAATTATTCATATAGTGACCTATTATCCTAGATAACTAATCAATAATAGTCAAGCAACAGAGTTTCTATAAATAAGTTATTTAGTATACATCAATGGTAATCTGAAATCAACAGCAGACAATCATCAAAACATCTTCGTATGAATCTTATCTGTCTTGACCAGCACATTTAATTACTTTCATAATTAATATGATTAATGAAACTACCCATGCAGCATGGTGACAGGCCTCAGAGTTGGAATGGTCATGGATTTCTTTAGTTCAGATCCCCAGACAACTTCGTCTCTGTCCTCCCGTTAGCGACGACGTGACGGTAGATTCTTTCAGATATTTCTAACAGTTGATGACCTGTGCGTCGAGCAGAACATCTTCACGCTTCACTCAGCTGCAACAATGACAATGCTTCAAAGTTCGAATCTCGTTGTTGAGATTCCTGTAACAGTTCTCGGTCTTCACGGTCCGCAACCACAACGATTCTCTGCAGTCTCTTTTGAAAAGTCACCGGTCGAATACTTCACTCCACTTCAGAAACTTATCGCAGCTATTGCTCGAAGAATTATATTTTTTAGTAGCTTGATAGTTCGTTTCTCTTCTAGACTTCTACAACTCTTAATGTCAAGTCAGGCACTAAACTGCCTTGACTCCTCTGCAGACTTTTCAACGTCAACTCGCTCCCAACGTCTTCAAAGTCCTCTCCACTCATCCACATCGACACTCATTGGTTAGCAGCACTCTACTGGGTTCGAAGCTGTTATGATTCATGTTGACCAATAGGAAGCCTGTTGCTCTGATGAATTCCTTGTATCCGTCCAATCATGGTTACCAAGAGTCCAATCAGAAGGCTGTTGCTCAAACAGTTGCATTGTATCCCACCAATCACAAGTAACCATGGTCTCACAGTTCAGGCAATCCTTTATGAATCACCTTTTATTATTGCTTAGATTATTGTGCTGATTAATGTACTGGTCAATGAAACAGCTTTAATTGATTAAGCTACACATGCATTTACATAGCTCCTTTAGAATTCAACATTGCTTAACTATCAACATGTAATGCATTTACATAGCTCTTTTAAAGTTCAACATTATTTAGCCATCAACATAATTATATATCATCAGATCATATAATAACATTTATAGAGTGTCTTTATGTGTACATAGAACCGTTACAACCATTTCATTTGACTTCGAATTGTTGTTATAATAAGAGTTGTTAAATTATTAGTAAAGAGTGATGCAGGAAGACAGTCTTGTCCCCAATCTCCATCCATGTCCGTCTCACAACAAGCAAGTCTTCCCCATCTCTGCTTGTTTTGTCCCCATATATCCAGGTTTACTCCCTGTCCTAACCCAATCTACACTGCACTACATCACGGTGTAGCTCGGTGTTGTTCCACACAAAAAGCTTTCACCATTTAGAAACATCTAAAATTACAAATTTCGGATCACAAAGCCATTTATGACATTGTATTTATGCTTGTATTAATAAGACGTGCACAAAAGCGGACTAGACTGTCTTTGTAAAAACAGATTATCTTATCAACAGGTGGCATTGACCAGAAAGTAACTTATTCTACATCTCAACATTACCTGAGATGAAATTTTAAGCCGAAATATGACTTTTAAAGAAAAATTCATTCAGAATTTCAGATACAAAAAGTTATTGAAGATATTTTGGCTATGAGCATTGAGTAATGTCTGTTTCATGTAGGAATAGTTAATCCTGTGATAATGAAAAAAGTTAATAGAATGGGAAATTTAAGTTGTTGTCATTTTCCACAGTGAAATTTTCCATGTCTCTATTTGTTAAGAGTTCTCTTGCTTTCTGCAAAATATGTTGGTGTTTTATTTGTACTTGTTCTTATATTGAAAATTGAATTTGTTATTATTGTAGATTATTTACTGATATCCTGGCCGACTCAATGGACTCAACTGAAATTGAACTGACCAAGGATGGACACTGGCATGTAACAAAGACCGAGGAAGCTGATGATGATACGCCTTGCCATTCTCCAAAACCAGAACAGACTGTTGAAGGTTTGCTGAGGATTTCTGCCATTTAGCTGATTAATTATTCAAAGTTCAAGCCAAATGACTTTCTCAGTTCCAGTTCATGAACAGGGTAGCAGTTAACAAACCTTACATGTGAAACTGTAAAGCTTCTATCTATCTTCTTCATCAAAAAGAAAGACAGGAAGCAATCAGAAAATATCATTTCTTAAATTAATTATGTATCAATAGAGAAAGCTGAAACTATTTTGACTGCTTGTCAATTTTAATTAACATTGTACAAGTAAACTTGTGATGTAGTTATGTTAAAAATTGTTTTTGATAGAACCTTCGGGTAACATGGAGAGCAGTGTGATAGATCTAACCGAAACAGATGATGAGGGTGTTGACCTATCAAAGCCCGAGTCACGATCTGAGTCAACGGCACCGAGCTATACGTCAACCGTATCGATGAGCAGCACTATGTCCTCGTCACCTCGGTTGGCAAGTCCACCAGTTGCAGTTTACGATCTGTCCCCTCTTAACATCCCCATGCCAACTTCACCACCATTACCAGCCAGCCCAAACGTTGAAGTCGGCACTCCTCCACCTCCACCATTGCCACCAATGGCACACCAGAACTATCAGCCATTTACACTTTCCTCAAAACTACAGAACAGTATAACGGTTCCACCTCCTCCACCCCCTCCATCTCTGCTTGGCGGATTTCCTCCTATGTCCTCTGGTTTACCGTTTCCTTATCCACCAGGCATGTATGGGTCTGGCTTTGATGGCATTATGCCTAGCGATGTGAATATGGCGGAATTCTTGTCAATTATGAGTGGCATGTCAGACTATTCCATCTCTAACCAACAGTTCATGCTGCCAGACAACATGTTTGACTACCTCTACCAGCAGCAGCGATCGGACACTAGTTTGGATAAAAATGGCCGGCATTCACCTGCAGGCTCAGTTGACTGAACTCCAATCCCCAAATAAGACAGATTAAATCCTCAGTGACAGTTTCCATTATTGTTTCTGTTATGTAACATTAGAAAGTTTGAGCAGGAATTTAATTTTAAGAAGCAGAGCAGATGCTTTTCAGTGTTACTCTTTGTCAGACTGCTGCTGTAGAAGACTTAGCAGCAGTTTGGTAACTTTTTCCAATATTCTTATTGTTTTTGGGAGTTGTGTTTGTGTGATTGATGGCTTGTTGAGTTGAGGCTATCTGCAAGGTATTTTTGCGTGAGGTGAGAAAACTGAGCACACCTAGGACCATCTGCTTATGGGAGTTTTAAGGCAGAGCTAGAAAAGTTGTAGGTTTCGCTGTGCTACATATATATGAAATCAGTAGGATCAGCAACATGGTTGCAATAGCTGTTAAAGTTGAAGTCCTGTGTTGTATGATTACTTGGCTACATGGTGTGTAAATTTCGTATGTGAATTTAAGAATCATTTTGGCCAGTTGTGTTGTATTTGAAAGTGCTAGATTATCAGTGGTGAATTAGTGATATATGGCTTGTGTTTATGAGGGCCAAAATGTGTATAGCAGAATGTATGTACTTACTTGTACATTCGAACAACATTTCTGAAGTTACAAAGTTTCAATTTCAAACTTTAGAGCTATTTCTAGATTTTTGACCTAAATATACCAATTTACTTGCCACCAATATGATACTAAACAAATTGGGTACACCCTAGTAATACTTGATTTCAAGGCGATAGTCCACCTAAATATTAACATTCCACAAAACTGTCGCATACCAATGGCTGCTTCTCAAGTCTAGCTCTATTGACTGCTAAATGAGAAGTTTATGCATATGAACATTGACAGAAGGGATCACCCAAATAAGTGGATGTGGTAGTGTAGTGGTGAAAAATTTCCGCCTTGCAACCGAAAGATTACAGGCTCGAATCCCACCCACCATGTAAGGACCTTAAGCAAGTCCTTCACTCACAATTGCTGGAGGCACTTCAGCATGGTGACTCCTACACACCTCCGGGCCGTGAAGGCCCGTGATCGGGACCGCCTCTGAGTAGTAAATGGACTTGAAGGGGCGGTATATATGTCAATAAAAAAATTCTAAATTAAAAAACGTGGGAGGACATCCGTATCAACTACTGCGGGAACTTGTGAAATATATGCCACATTCTGTTGTACTGTGTAATAATGTTTCAGTAAGCATTTTGTGGTAGAGGCTGAAGCAGTATCATAATATGAACCCCATAGCATACACCATACAAAATCAACAGAGTACTTAGGTTGTGTTATTGGGGATGCACATAAATTTATTTGATAATTATTTATTCAGAAATGGTATGTTTTCTGGGGTCTAATACAATGAGCATTGCTGGTTATAAAAATAGTTCTATAGGCAGTCTTGTTGTCAAGACCTGAAACCTCAAGACCAAGACTTTTTGTCTCAAGACCAAAACTTTAGTCTCAAGACCATTCAAGACTTTTGAAATCACTCCTATATTATACACATGACAAAAAAATTGTCCGTGTTTTAATGAAAAATAAACAATCATTTCTTTCAAATAAAGCAAAACAGATTCCAATAATAAGAATTATTTCTCAAAGTCTGTCACGTGAAATGCAGCCTATTTCTGTTGATTGTTTTATAAGCACCAAATCACTCGGCATTTCTTTTACCAAAATATTCTGTGTGGCCTCAAAAATCCCACCATGAAAAAAATAGAACTTCATTGAACTGAAAGTCACTACTGAATATTATATATTGTGACCTGAATAATAAGTAAGTAGGCTAAGTAATCATGTATTGCCATTTTCATTGACTTTTCAAAAAGTCTTGGTCTTGAAATAGCAGGACCAAGACTTTTGGCCTCAAGACCAAGACTTCTTGTCTCAAGACCAAGACTTTTAAAAACGAACTCGAGTCAAAGACTTCAAGACCGAGGGAAACAGGACTGGCCATAGGTGTATTAATCACAAAGCTATTGGCATTTTGCACCCTGAATTCGGTTGAACATCTGTTGTAACCTGTGCAAGATATACTTTTTATCTCTGGAATCCTTGGTTTTTCAGTAATGTAATATCCCTGGTCCTGAAGTAGGAAGAAGTCAGGTATAATTACAGTCGTTGTATAGGAGTTGAAGGTTTTTCGGAAGCTGGTGGTGATAGTTGTCTGATTTTTGTTATAAATGAACAAGATTTCTTTCGGGTCTTGAAGTCTTGCAGAATTATTAGCATACTAACACACTCTTGTTTGTAAAATGAAACAGCATTGATACAGCAACATCAAATCCACAATACCTTCTTGACTCTGCTAATGTGCTTCTCGGGATGATTGGATCTATGATTTGTGTTAGATAATCAGAATCTGTCCTAGTTCAGACATACGATTTCACTTAATCAATATGTGTGTGGGCCTGCAACATTGAATCCGACTTGTAAAGTTTGTTGTCATGCTATTGTCAGCTTGCAGTAATACCCTCGTAGGATATCGTGAGATCGTAGCCACTTTCTTAAAAACAGCCATTAAGGGATCATCCATTTAGTACGTATGAACAAATCCTGACAAAATTGACCCATACTTTTACGCAGACATACTTTCTAACCCCCCTGCGTAAGTAC
>JAQFXW010004203.1:0-11254 GCA_034693945.1 Dendrobaena attemsi
TACATTCAGGCTCCTCTCAAGCCACGAAGTCTTCCGTCTTTTCACTTAAATCGCTGCCTGTCAAAGCTGGAAGGAGTTACGCCTTAAACTAATATTGCCATAAGCTCGTGCTCGTGGAATGCTCCTCGCGTCTTAGTGGTGGCATATCCTGACTCATGAGTTGTAGGCGATCGAGGTATTTTATATACGAATTTGACCCAGCTTAACATGTTGAATGGAAGGTTGGAAATGACCGTATCGTTGATTGGTACTTTCGGGTTTGTCGGTGAACCTGAGTTCGTATTCCCACATAAGTGGCCCTGCAGGTATACCCTCGACAACCCTTGACAATGCTGATAACAACAGCATCAATAGCAACAACAACAACAATGATACTATTACGTAATAAATGTGGTAGGCCTATAGCAGTGGTGGAAGCGGCAGAGTTTTAGTCTAGTAGAAGAAGTAGTCGCAGTGATAGTATTTACTTATTCACACACTTCTATACCGCCCTTTCAAGTCCACTATACTACTCAGATTCGGTCCCGACTACAGCCCGGAGGTGTGACACAGTTTACACGCCTAAGCTCCACGAGCAATTGTGAGTAAAGGACTTGCTCAACGTTGGGTCAGAATCGAATCCGCGACCCTTCGAACGCAAGGCAACAACGATCCCACTGCGCCATCACCCCAAAACAATCACATAATGTTTATTTATATTTTGTTCTCAGCCGTTCTAAGAGGGAAGGAGGATTGCAGCCAGCGCAACACGGTGGCCGAGGTGTCCGTCTCCGGGTCGGGTTACCTGGCGAGCGTCGTAACCGAGGAGACGTCTTGTGGGTCGACGGATGTTCCGTGGGTGTTGAGGGCGTCCCCCGGTCAACAGATACGACTCAGACTCTATGACTTTGCGACGACGAATCGCGAGAGAGACCAACTGGTCGAGCAGCTTCCCCGCGTCTGCCAGGTCTACGCAGTCATCAAGGAGAAGCCGTCACGTGGGTCAGAGACGATCTGCGGCAGTGAAGACAGGGAGTCTCACAAGTACACGTCGGTCACGAATCAGCTGGAACTGAGAATGGTCGCTGCATCAGCCACAGCGAAGAAGAACGTGAAGAAGACCTACTACATGTTTCACTACGAAGGTATACAGTATACATACACAGATAGCATCATGCCCTCTTTTGAGTGACCTGTCTCTGTTTGATTTGTGCATATTTTCTGGAATTTGTATAGTTTCCAATGATTGCAGTTATGATGTTTCGTGCTTTCGCAATAAAATGGGTTACTTACTTACTACTTACAGGATTGTATTTTTGTATGAAGATATACATGTATGCACTATTATATGAATAGAGAGTATTGCATGGAGTCTACAAGGAACTGATATCTATTATATTCCTCTTTTAAGCTCTGAGTTACAGCCTTGAATTATTAGTAAGGTTAGTACACGATATTAGCTTATCTGGGTTCCTGTATTGCATAGTACTTGGGATTCGCAATTGTTTACAATAATATTGTGACTGTAGTACGTGTTTTATTATAGTATCTTGACAATCTGTAGTGCTGCATTGAAACGTTTACATTTGGAGTGTTGGCTTATTATCTCTGCTCAACGAGAGGCTATGGTTAATTGCCTGTTGACGATGGCAATAAATAGAGATTTCCTCTTAATCCTTTTCTAGTGATTGGTTGCCCAGATCTCAGTCCGTCTGCCGGTCAGTGGATCGCCAGACAGGACCTCGTCTCCACTCTCGTCTGCAACGCGACAGGAGAGAAATGGCAACTTAAATGCGAAGAGGGCAATTGGATAGGACCAAAGAAGAACTGCACAGCTCACTACGCCGGCGGTACGTATACACACTGAGAGACATGCATGCAGGATAGCGCTACAAAATTGGTTTCTTCTGGTCGGCCGATGGTTTGGCCTTTGTTGATGAGTTAAGTGTCAATCACAGTCTATCAATACATGGCGCCGACGTCAATTGATTTACGATCGGAAGCCTCTCTGTCTGTGAGCTATTGACTCAGTTGCTGAGGGTCAAAGAACAGAAGAGAGGCGTCTGAGGATGAAGAACAAGAGGGAAACTTAAGAACAGAACAGGAAGGAGAATGAGAATGACGAAAAGGAAGAAGTGAAAGAAAAGAAGGAAAAAAGTAAGAATCAGAGAATGGAAAGGGAGCTGTAGGTGAAGAAGAATAAATATAGAGGAACGATAAGGAGTCTGAGGAAAGTGAAGAGAAAGGAAGCTGAAAGAAAGCAAAGTAGCACATTTGAACCAACTGAAATGACTGATAATGGGTTTAGTCAGAAACGTATAAGGCAATCAAGCCAATAGTTTAAGTAGCCTATGACGAGAAGGCCTGACAAAAACGACTCTTAGGTCCTCTAGAGTCTAGACCTATATATATGATGTCAAACCGAAGTGACATTAGACGTAATACAATTTAATTTAATGACTTCCATACAACAAGTTTAGATCAAGAGCCGCATGCAACGAAGGCTAAAATTCATAAGAAAACTCATAAGGTGTTAAAGCTGTATAATAATTATTGTGGAAGGAGCAAAAATTTCAGCAGATCAGGTTTCAAGGTTCATTCTGAAAGATATTAGTAGACTAATAGAATGCGAAAAAAACTAATCACTTCAAGGCCTAGGATCAGTCACTTAAGACGTTTCAGAGTCCAACACTATTTTTGCAAAGCACAGCAGGAGTCTGCATGGGTAGGGGCCTACCTTTTAGTGAGAAGATACAGTACATTTGTTACTTACTGCAGTGGGATGAGGCATGAGAATGAACCTCTGCCGAGTTGGGTAGGCTGATCAGATGCAGTGTTCTGTGAACTGCACGTGTAAGACGGATGGATGTCAACAGAGTAGACTTTGAGACTCATTTGTTAAGAGTTGTTTATGTTTCATTCTTTAGGGAATTCATTCAAATACACGTTCATTGTTACTTTAATCTCTTCAGTTCATTGGTCAATTATTTATGGAGACCTAATGCAACTGATCAAAGTATACGCTGTGCATAGTGTATTCAACTTGTTTCTGTGTCTGGTATTTTTCAGAGGCTGAAGCAGCAAATGCCAACTTAATCTGGGCCATCTTCACCGGTTCACAGTGTAAGTATAGCCAATGGTTAAATATATCCCACTTTAAATCTGAACGAACTCTCTTGCAATCAGCCCAAACAATGGACCAAGTCAAGACAATGCTATATTAGCCTGACTGAGTGTATCTGTTGACGTGGTGTAAGGTGTCAAAAGAACAGTTGTATAGCTCGTAGTGTGAGTTCAAGTAGCACTTTTTCAATATTAGGTACAATTATTAACGTTTTGAGAATCGCAAGCCACTTTGACAGACTCATCTCGACTTCAAAAGTTTCAATAACTTGTCCTGAGCAAAGAACTAATATTCAGTAGATGGCAGAAGTTGACATATTTAGAATAAAAAATCTATTCACACGAAATCTTTGGGATGTAACTGCTATGCATCAGACATTATTGTGGCTCAACAAGTGTGGTCGATGACCTTACGCGATCGAATCCGTTCGAACCTCCTAAGGATCAACATCAGTTGCATTGCAGAAGTAAAGAAATACAGACCCAGTGATTGCTGTGAAGGAGTTGTAAACAACAGAGAATGAGAAGCACAGATTGTTTATGATTCGCAGATTGCAGACAATCTTTGATCTTAGATCTGATCTTAAATGTGACCTTAAACGTGACCTTAGATGTGACCTCAGATGTGACCCTAGACCGGCTTAAGTTGTGACCTCGAGCAATTTTTAAGAATTTATTTCTTACTATCATAAAATGAAGAATACAATCAAAATACAAACTATATTACCTTCTGCTGCTTACAACAATTCTTACAAGACGCTCTGGTTTTGAATTTCGAATATCGACAAGCGAGTATACCTAACTTTTGATAATTATTGTTATTGTAAATTTCAGTTTATAAAGCGCCTCTTAAAGTAACCTCTTCAGATAGAGGCACTGTCAAACAATCGACCCTATAATCTTCAAAGAAACGCAGCAAGAACCCGTGATGCAATTCATGCCATTAGGAGGAGTCATAAACTCCCGATTTCTAAAGCGCTACTTGAAAGCTAAGCTTGAGGAACCTGGTTTAGTCACAAGCACTTGCATTTTGCAGCAAGACTTTTACCTTTGTTTGCTGGATTTAAATTAAGATGCGAAATTATTGTGGAACAATGAAACAATTGGTTTGCAGTTGTTGAAACGATGTTGTACAGCGGACAGCTTTAATTAAGGAATGATACTCTTTACTGAGTCTTCAGAGGAACATAATATGCTTTCATTAAACATGCCACAAATGGCATGAGCATTGTACACCAGTAACTCGTTACAGTGTGCTATACTTGCAATATTATTGTAAGAACTGCCTTTTAAACAAGGGGCCAGAATTGCTTTCAACTGTATATTTTTAGGTTAATTTTATTTTCCCCCGCTGCTTTCTATTGCATCAGTGATTAGTCGTCCAGACAGATAGACATATAATACATCTTGAGATTTCATTTCAGGGGCAGCCATTGCCATCATCCTAGGAATCGCCATTACCATCGGACTAATCATATTTCTCGTTGGTCTCGTATATCTGAAAAAGTAAGATATTATTCTTTCATTACAATGTTTGCTAGTTAATGCAGCATCAGATTCTATTTAATCAATGCCTATAGGGCCTATCTGAGGTGTCAGGGCTATTTTACCCATTAGGAACAGTAGGCACTTTGCGTGGGGTCTGTACACACACTTTTAAAGTGCCTGCGAAAAAGAGATATTTAAAAATTTAATTGTATTAACTGACCCGATATTTCAAAAAGGAAATACATATCTAATAACCTTGAACTTGTGTAAGTTAGGCAGTGTTACATTATGTGTATAAATATGAGGCTCCTTGCATTACAATATTCATATTATAGTGTCCTTAAATGTCAGTTCCCGTATTAATGAATGTGTTTAGCTCTAAGCAGTGTTTGCAATTGAGGACTATACAAAGGCGAGGGTATAGGGCCGAGTATAGAACAACCCTAAAACGACCTTTGAGGTGTATGTGCCTTCCAATTGCAACAGTGTCTGCTGTCCCAGACATAGCTTTAAGAGTGTGAGACCTTGTACATATCTCTAGGGGCCTAGAAACTAGGAATGCTGTTGATTTGTTGGACCAGCAAATCATCGGCTGAGAGAAGTAGAGCCAGGTGCAAGCTGACACACGGAGTAGGGCCTAGGGTAGAAGGCCTACGATAGGAGGCATATTTTTGTGAATCTAATCTCTCATTCTTATGAAATGACATACGGCTAAGTTCAGAGTTTGCAAGACGAGGAGAGGCCAGAAAATGACCAGAAAAGGGAGATACTACACCTATATTATACTTATGCAGAATTCTTACAAGGTGCAAAATTACCTGCATGGTCTAAATACGGTACCGCGACAACTCGTCTACGGACAATTCGTCTACCAACATTTCGTCTACCACGCAGTATTGTGTGCTACGTCGATGAACGATAAGAATCGTAGCTACCACAGGAAGCTGGATGTACGATGAAAATATAACGTAAACTGGAAGTGGGATGACAATAACACCGATGTCTATGAAGAGATATGCTTAAAATGTAAATAAAACTCGAAGTGGGATGAAATTTGATAAAGCAACTACAATTGGAAACTGGAAATACGATGAAAATCTTACTTAAACTAGAAGCGGGGTTAAAGATGAAAATATAACTACGATTGGAAGCGGGATATAAGAGTAGAAAAAATGTCTGTAGACGAAGTGTCGTAGACGAATTGTCCGTAGACGAGTTGTCGTGACACCTCTAAATACTGCGTTTGCTTCAACACATTCACTTCACATAAATAGTTTCATTAGTTCAAGCTTATGTGGCTCTACTGGGTGCACAAAGACGACTAGGCTATATAAACACATGGAGTAGGTCTGCGATGTGCAAATCAAGATCAATTGGAGATTTATTTTGAAGAGTTACTAAAAATCGTATTTAAGGTTTTGAATAGGCTGTATATCAACTTATTTAAGCATATGATATTCGATACCTTGCCATGTCTTCGTTCACCAAGACTACAATATACACATCTCGGAATTTAATCGTAGAAATATTGTTATATATATAGGACCTAGAATGCTAAGAAGGGCATCATTTGTGTAAAAATATATGGCGATCTATTAAGAGGGGGACTTCGTAAGGGCGACAATCAAAAGGGCCACATAAAAGAGGCGGCAATCAAAGGGCGAGTGTTTATTTAGGCGCGGATCAAAAGGGCGACAATTAAAAGGGTTAATTCATAAGGCAATGGGCTATATGAAATGTGGTAAAACAGCAATCAATTTAAATCAAATTACTCTGGAAATAAGCTATAATGCAGTGAGATACTTTGGATATAAAAACGACGTATAATTTTAAACATGTCAATTTGTGAACGTGGCTGAAATGTTCAGCTTGAAATTATGCACGATAAATCAAATGTTCGTATTGAGATTATGAGCGATCCCTCTCAGACTATCCATGTTATTCCTGTTGCTGTATTCTTCAAATGTGTCGTTAGGTAAACAATAATACTGTATGTGAGCTACACGATAGAATTGAGCGTAGAGTCGTATAATTATATCCTTTTGATGTACCTTTGGTTTTGAAAAACTGCGATGTAACAATACTCCTATAGGTAATCAACTGTATGTGGGTTACATTGAAGGATCGGGTTCTAAATGTTACACAGCTTATCTTATATGCACGAGCGCATATATCCTTTTGATGTAGGCTACCTGAGGTTTTGAACAAGTGCGATTTCTTCGCCTTTGATTGCCGCCCTTTCGATTGTGCGCCTCTTTGATCCGCCCTTTTATAGACACTTGCCCTTTCGATTGTCGCCCTTTTGAAGTCGCCCTATTGCCAATAAACCAAAATATAGTCACTCTGAGTTAGAGTTTTGCTGGAGAACGTGTTTAGAATTATTCTCATCTCTAGAGTGTCCCTTTTGAGAACCTTTGACAGACGTTCGAACTCCGGACGTTCGAAATATATCGGAATACACAGACATTCAGAATTATACTGTAGGCTTATAGACATTGCCTATAATTGCAGTGAGTTGTGTGTGTGTTTGTAGGAAGCGTCCCATTTCGCTGCATGGCAGTGGCAGCGGTTGTGCCAGTCCTCACTGCGTTCCCAGCTACCACCTGGCCCACTGTTCCGATCCCATTCTACAGACGCCCGGATCCAAGTCATTGCAGTCGACTCGCTCCACCGACGCCAACTACTCGTCGGCCGAAAACGACTACTTCCGTACATGGCAACTGCAGCGTCAGGTCGCCCCTCCGCTTCCCTCCTGCTCGGCGGCGGCAGCCCCGTCCTCTGCCGGGCAACGCTTCACCGTCCTGCGCGCCTGTCCTGCAGGACAGTTTGCAGGCGGTGGGGGTTGCGGCGGCGTTGAGCCCGGCGGTCAATGCGGAGGAGGTAGGAGGGTCGTCATTGAACACATTTACGAAAGCCCGAAATTCGAACGAAGGGACCTGTCCAGCCCCGAGGGCGCCGATACACCGGGTCAACAGCCGGGCACACCGCTTCAGTACCACGAACTGGACCCGCGCGTTGCGAGAGCGTAGGAGAACGAGGTGTTGGAAGAAAAGACAATGTGTTAGATGGGAAGTGGACAGGGCCGCGTTTGGAAATGGTGCACGTCATGGACAGACGAATGTATTGGTCTAAATGGTTCCAGTTTGATTTGTTAGATAAAAGAAACCATTTCACCAATCTAATTTCATCCTGTTCAGAACGAGTCTGCCTGTACGCAGCCAATTAATAGTTATTGTCTGGCATGGACCTCCATCGTTTGCTCAGGGGTCCTTCTTCGTCTACTTCAAGAAATGTCGAAGAGGCCGAGACTGGAAACTGTCGTTTGAAAAGTTGAGTGAAAATTAAGATTTTTTTAATAGTATGGTTACGATGACAGCCGCATATAGTAAAATGACTGTTTCTTCTGCGTGGCTGTTTTTTGTTTCTTGTATTATACAATTGAATAGATACAGTTTATATTTACCGGAGTGCAATTCGTAGATAAAAAGTCATAAATACATTTTGTCTAAGATATCTGTCGTTTCTGTAACGTTTGCTAGAGTCTCGTTTTCATAGGCTATTTCCGACATAAGCCTGACGATTGGTCAAGTCCATGCATCACAATATCAAGTGAATAGGCTAATTAGGCTATTTGATGTAAGGTTTAGGCAATCAGAATAATCCGGCTAAATACTTGTTTTAAGGTAAATGTCGTTTGATAGAAAATCAAGACAATGTCAACGACCACGTGGAGCTCACTTGACCCGATAGACAAGAATAACTCAAGATAAAACCATAACCACACTTTTTATTGAGTCCAGTGTAAAATTTACAGTCACAATTTTTTAGCAAATAGACTTTGACAATGGAGGCAATTGGAGAAACCTAAAAGGGCCTAGGCCCTGCTAACAAGAGTCACCCTAAAATACGGTACAGAGCATAATTTCAAAGAAGGAAATCATGGTATATATAGTACAGTGAAAGACTAAGAAGTTAATTAGTGTAGGACTTAACTAGTTTACTAAAACACACACCATAAGATTTAGGTACTCTTGGAAAAGATGTAAATGCATAATTGAGTTTTAAACAAGCGAAAGGTTGGGATATTTCTCAGTTGAATTGGTAGGCTATTCCATATTAGGGGACCAGCACTTTTTAAGGAAAATTTCGTTGAATTAGTACGAGTAAAAATTCCTCTGAAATGCATGCAAAACACACTCTCCTCAGCCGACGTTTACCAAAGATATAATCGATTTTAAACGGAGCCAGAGGTGTATAGAAAATCGATGAATGTGTCTATAGGCAAAGAATACAGTATGTTGCCAATGTTATGTAATCTCTTAAGTTTACTAGCATCATACGAAAGCCAAGCTAGAGAGACCATGCAGATGGTTTACCGGCGCTCTGCCATGCATAGGACTTCAAATCTGCAGTATTTTGACAGATGCTGACCTTGCACCGTTCCGGTGAAAGGTCAGCATCATGAGAAGTGAAAAGCTGAGAAGACAGCGTGATGCTATACGGTGGTAATTGGTGATGAGCTGAATCCAAATATGATAAAAGTTATATGCATGGCTTGAAAAGTTCTGTTTTCAGACGTCAGTGGAAAGCAGCAGAGGATGGAGTAACTGGCGAAGATCTGTTTTGAAGGGTGGTGGGTATAGCAGGTGTCATCCAGGCTGATAACTTGGTGATGGCGTTATATAGACGATTTAGTGCAGATTAGTGCTTCTCGGAACTTGGGAAGGAGTGATGGGAGAAAGATAGGAACAGCTGAACATCGTCAGAATAGAGGTGATGACCGATAGAGAACGAAGAAATGACTGTTGTGTGGGGGGGGGGAAGTGTAAGGAATGAAGAGCCAAATGCCGTGAATAGGACCTTGATAAATATCGCAGGTGAAGGTTTGCTTATCTTTGTTTCGGCAAAGAGTCCACAAAATCACTTTTCACCCCTCTATAGGTTAGAACTACGAAAAACATACTCTCTTCATATACAGGCCTATCTAAAAAATGTCAGATGGTTCACAAACTCAATATAGCCTAAACATTCATTAAACTGTTTTGATATAAGCTTAGCCTAAAAACATTCATTAAACTGTTTTGATATAAGCTTAGCCTAAACATTCATTAAACTGTTTTGATATAAGCTTAGCCTAAAAACATTCATTAAACTTACACAAAACAACAATATTGTTAACAACATCGCATCACAAGTACATCTAAAGCGCCAACAACAACATGCAAAGCACATCAAAAGAAGTTATCCAACACTCACTAACGACGCAGTTTCATTGACTCTGGATGGACGCTTGGAGAGGACCTGCTTAAGCTTATGACATCATGTGGAATAAGACGTTTTGTATGCACACAAACAGCACTATCAAACGCAGACCTTGCGATCTGATGCAAACAACATTTCCAAAGTGCACTGAAACATTGTTACGCATCGACTGCAACTCCTTGAAGTTCGACACAAAGCAAGGTTCAAGCATGCAGCTCATTTAGCGCAATACACTTGGGAGGTAATGCGTTGAAAAGTGCAATGATTCACAGCGTTTATAAATACGACAGCGCGCTCTGTGCACTCAAACCAATTGGATATCAGTAAAACAGGATTGACTATAGGGCTATACCCACAAAACCGAAGCCCATCGAAGAAGTGTGCACGCTATGCGTACGCCTTGGCCTGACAGATGTAGCAGGCGTTTCCATAGTTACAGGCGGCATCGTTCCACTTCCAGTGGAATATCCAGAGCATCTGGACGCAGTGTTCGTTGCCCTTTCCGTTGTTCGGTTCGTTGTAATTCCAGTTGGTGTAGGTCGGAGTCTCATCGCTCGAAGACCATTTCCAGCTCGTCAGACTCGAGCTGGGTCTTGAAAGACCGATCCAGAAGTCACAGTGACGCGTCTCTACAAGAAGCAGCCACTCCATTCAGCTGTAGAAAACAAGGACGACGTCCACGTTATTAGGGAAGGGTAGCACAAAGAAAACATAAGATCTATAATAACCGAGACTCGGTTACTTACTCAGACGGCTTTATAGATTTCTCATAAATATTCTTATCATCATACTCTCCAGCTTCAATCCCTCTTCATTTTTCTGCCTGTAACTGACAATGAGAAAGAGAAAGACATCCTGCAGAGAAGATCATCTTGTGACAATCACAGTGCTCAACGTATACATCCGAGCTCCCGAAGGTTTGTTATCTCGGTTAACCGCGATTATCAGACACGCATTTCCGTTTCTCGAACAGAGTAGCAGATGAGAAAAATGATTGACTCGCTCTCTGCATTGACGGTCATTTGTTACACTGTTCATCAACTATATTAACATAAGATGATTGGATCTGAAATGTCCCTCCAGTCATCTATTCCGCCGTATCGTGATACTGATACTTTTTGGTTATTGTAAGCGTCAATTTATAAAGCACCTCTTTGAGTAGAACCTCAACAGCTAGAGGTGTCTTTGATTTTACAGTATAGGCCCATACATATAATTTTATTCTTGCTACTATTCCAATTTCCAATTGCTTGTCGACAAATCATTGGTCAAGTCTTGACTTCGTTTATTTCTAATGTTTTTGTCCACAGGTCTGTTTTGCCTGAACTATCAATCAATCAATCAATCAGTTTATTGTTGTCAGTTTCAATAAACATCATCATATGCATGACAAGAATTTCGA
>JAQFXW010004204.1:0-11253 GCA_034693945.1 Dendrobaena attemsi
TACATACATACATACACACATACACACACATACAGTCATAGACATATATACGCATATACATACATATATACATACATACACACAATGTCACATACATAACAATTATCTAAGATTAAAGACGGGTTAAGAGAACGATTGTTTTTAATTAGACTTCAAGCTATAGTATAATTCATAAAATACAAAATTTGCAGCTATCTTATTCTTCTTCGAATTACTTTCTACGACCACTGCAGCTATTGAAAGCTTTTTGTGAAAATCCGTCGTCCAATAAATAATTGACAGTTTTCAGAGCGAGCAATAAAACTATAATAATAATAATAATTATAATTATTGAAAAAACAAGACAAAATTCGTGAAATTATTGAACGAAACGTGCACGAAACAAAACAAGGATATTGTTCTTCTGATATGTCAGATCATGCATGGTTAGGCTTTATTCAGTCTAAGGCTTGGCTTATGAACGCTGCATGCAGTGAGGCGTGAAGATACAGCAGGAACTACGGCTGATTTCTTCGGTGGTTCTTCGTCTTCATATAGAGAGCAAGTGACATCAATAGTCGTCTAGTTCGATTCCTCCACGTCGCGATTTCTTTCCCTGTGGAAGTAAAGAACAATCAAGTTAGTTCAAGCGTTCAGCAACAAACAGACGAAAGAGGCTAATTGAAAGAGGAAGCGGCGACGAGTAATTAAGGCAGCAATCATCGCTCTACTATAGCTTACTTACTTACTTACATGCAGGCAGGTGAGCTATTAAAGACGGCACTATCATTAAAGTGGAGGGACGGGAAACTAAGCTTGGCTGGCTAGGGTAGATTAGATGACAACGAAAACGACGATTTTCATAAAAATTACATAATTAGTTGTAGTTTCAGCTAAAATAATAATTAATTAAAAATTTACTTATATTGAATGTATACAGTAATCTTGTTGGCATAGGGATAATAGGCCTACTGATTATTTTAAGCTAAGCATTCAGCTGTGTCAATGACGAGGATGATGGTAACAATGTTGATGATGATAACGACGACGGTGATGTTGATGACGGTGATAATGATGAATGCAATTATGATGAATGCAATTATGATGATGATGATGCTGATGCTGATGATGCTGAATGTGATGTTGATGATGATGATGATGATTATGATGATGATGATGATGGTTGTGGTTAACATAATGATGGTGATAACAGATGATAATGGTTCTGTACAATATCACGATGCGGTTGAATAGTAGGCTCACTGGACTATTATAGCTGCTGTTGATTGTGGTTGATGCGGGGTTTCGGGTCTTTGCTCGCAGCTTAGCAAGGATGCTGTCGGCATCTGATGCCTTCTCTTCAGCCTCCTGTAGGTCCTGCTGAGCCTTGCGATACTTGGCTAGGTTGATGGTTGCAATCTCTTCCTAGAAACAGTATGACAACTATGATGCATGATAAGTGAGTCAACTTGAAACGTTCTTTTTCTTTTAGGAAAGTTACTTAATTCTACGGTTAGGCCTACCCATAAGTGAAGTTATATGGGTCCAGACGAGCATAAATGGAATCACATTGTAAGAGAATGAAAGTACTAGAATAGCATTGCTATGCCCTATAGAACAGTGGTTCCCAACCTTTTGGAACTCATGGACCACTTAGAAAGTTTTCACTGGCGTCGCGGAACACCGCCACAATTTTCGACCAGCGAACCTAAAAATTCCTCTAAAAGTTGACGACCTTTTTGTCATTCGTCCAATTTCTAGCTGCAAATCGCTGATATCCATCTCCTAAATTCAGATTTTAGTGAATGATTTTTTTAGCCAATAATAGATGTTTTCTTGTTAAAAACTTGTTGCCCACCACCTGCTCGCGGACCACAGCTTGAGAACCGCTGCTATAGAACGTTTGAACCAACGTCCTTCTTAGACAAGTTACACAATTATTCTCTGACTATCCACAATTGGTGAAGTTTTGGATCAACACATTCACAGCGTCACGCGAACTAATGGAATCACATCGTAACAAAACCGAAGTAAGAATTTGTTAGCGTAGAAATTGAATTAAGGTAAAGGAAAGCGATTTTGTATAACGACCATTTGGCCTCGACCTTATTCATTTTTCAATGAATTAATCGGGTGAGATCCTTCACCACCGCTCGTCCTTTTGAATAGACGCCACGACATTTATGTCACCGTGTACGAACCGTGCTAGTGTTCATGTAAGCGTACAAGAGTTCTGATACACATGTAATGCTTCCATTTAGACCTACCGCCTCCTCGACTTGTCTCTTGAGCGCCTTCACCTTCTGCTGGAGCGATTCCACATTTTCGAGGAGCCCAACCTTCGTCTTCTGCTCCTCGTCGACCTGACCCAGAACCTCCTTCACTCGACGATCCAGCTTCTTGATCGTCTTCTGCGCCTCTTCGTAGCGCTTCTGATCGGCGTCCAGCTGCACTTCGAGCTCACTGATGCGCTGCTCCAGCCGCTGAGCGACCTTCTTGCTGCCCTTGATCGCAGCTGCTTCCGCCTCCTCAAGACGAGACTGGAGATCTCGCGACTGAGCCTCAAGAGCCAGACGCTGTTTTTCCAGCTGGTTGGATCGGTCTTGCTCGCGACGAAGGTCTTCGGTCACGCGAGCAAGGTCAGCAGTTAACCTCTTGACCTGTTCTTCAGCAGACGATAGCTCGACCGCACTACCATCCAACTCATTCTATAGCGTCAGCGAATACGATGGAATAGAACCAGCAATCATACAATAGAAATTATACAGTTTTAGCTATAATTATCTTAATTCTTGTTGTGTCTTATAGGCTATTATTCGACGATGCTATGACATAGATGTCATAGAGTCATAGACTGATGCTATACATGAAAAGGTTATCAATTTGTTTATTCAAATTTGGTCTCTCGTTTTTGTTAAGAGATAGCACTGATAAAATAGCTTCCGTCCAAGCCGTCATGATAAGTAAGTTATTTCGATTGTCGATGAAAGAATTATATAAACAAAATAGAAGTAAAGCAAGGTATGATGAAATAAAAGTATAAATAAAATAGATGTAAACTGATGTAAAAGTAATATGAAACTAAGAAATAAACCAAGAAAGTATTAATGAAATACAAGCATTATCAAATGTTTCAAGCACTTAGCTGGTAGCAGCCTAACCTGGAGCATCTGAACATCGTTTTCGAGCTTCTTCTTTGCTGCCGTCAAGGACGCGGTGGAGGTCCCAACTTCCGCAAACCGATCTAGCGCCTCCTGCAGCTTACCATCTGCTATCTTCTTTGCCTTTTCGCACGACTCAAGTTGCGCCATCGCTTCTTCGAGCTCGGCATTGCAGGCATTGAATCTGCGTTCTGCGACCACCAGTTCCTCCTGAACTTCGTTGCGCCCTCTGCGCTCCTCCTCAAGCGCCATCTGGAGCTCCGACAACTGCGGAAGCAACTTCTTCGAGTTCTTTTCCGCCTCCGCCCTTCCGCGGTTGGCTGCGTCCACACCCGCTTCCAGCTCGTTGATGTCCGATTCCAGTTTCTTCTTGGCGCGCTGCGCTTCCGTCTTTCCGCGCGTCTCCGCCTCCAGGCTGGCCTGGAGCGATTCCATGACGCGCTGGTGATTCTTTCTGAAGTAGAGACCAATTGACTTTGTTCTCATTCGATCTACTAAAGGCGTTAAAAACGACGCTAGGCTATACATAAGCCATGTGTACGTGATCATCATGTTAATGCAAAAGACCTGATAAACAACGGAAAGTCAGCCGTTGAGGACAGGAAGAAATGGTTACGATGATGGCTTAGGATCATTCAGTGTTTATCCAAGTGCACCAACAGAAGCAAATAGGATAAAGTTTCTAATGTTCAGAATAAATCTCCTGCATAGAATGAAGAAGGCAGAGAATGGAATACATTGGCGCATATGACCAGTGTTCTACAATGTACGTAACTCTAATGACAATAATTTCTTAGTTAACGTTTTACAACTTTCTCTATGGTTGTATATTATGTTGTATCCCTATAAAAGGTTTTGCGTTATTTCAACTGCCTCATGAAGTCACAGTGGCGTACCGATAGAGGGGCAGGGGGGCGAACCGCCCTGGGCGGCACTTTGGCAGGGGCGGCAATATCGGGGTTGAAGAAAAAAAGAGTGAATTTTGGATAAGATATGAAAAAGTAGAGAATGAGAGATAAGAAGACAGAAGAAAGAAAGATAACGTCACTTTGACCAAGTAAAGAAAGAAGAAAGAAAGATAACGTCACTTTGGCCAAGTAAAGAAAGAAGAAAGAAATATAACGCTACTTCAATGATTGCAACGAACCCTCTTGTCAGGGCGGCATCACTTCTAGTTTTAGAGACAAGTTTAGGCCTACATCGAGAACTTGCATAAAAATAATTAGGCTAAATCAGCTTAGCAATGTTTAATAGGTATGAGGCTATTAGGATCAATATTAGGCCTAGGCCTACCTACCTAATCCAGACTATGATATCATTCTGAATATTATTAGGCCACGGTAGACCTTCCTAGGACCCTGGGCAGCAGCAGGGTCCTTGTCAACAGACAAAGGCCTACCCAACGGCAACCGTTGAACTATGATGAGGCGCATGCTGGGATCAACCTGGCACAACTGCAAGTCAACTGCAAGCGATCAACCACCTTGATCTTACCACGTCAGTGTGGCGAGCTGACTGAGACACCTTAGCCTAATAAATGATGGACTCTATCGTGCAACGCTCCCCAAGTAGTAAGCGGATGATTATGATGATGATGATGATGATGATGATGATGAGACCTTCAGGCAAGACTGGGGAAGCAAGCAGTCGAAGCACTAAAAGTTCTACGATGCACTATGAAGTGGAAGGAGGATACAGCAAGTAGCCTAGGTTACTTCCCAGTTCTTATAATTGAACTGCACAAATTTTCAAAACGATCTATCGATCAGTATAATACTGTTATCTTCGAGAGAAACTATAGTTTAAATTTTTAACTGAAATTGATTGACACTTAATCTGTAGTCAAGGTGTTGACCATGAGTTGAATGCAAACAACTGACAAATTTTCTGCAATTTGAAATAGAGACTGTGAAGCAATTAATTGTGATGATGGCATTGAAGATTTTGCTAGTTAAAAGTTCGAAAAAGTTGTTTTTAAATTGCATGGTGTTTATTAATTTATATAGCACCTGTCCTATTCAGAGGTGCCCCAGATAGCAGCTCTGATGCCAAGTCTGAATTAACAAGGCGAAAAGTCTTGTTACTCTCGTGTTACTATAATGGCATAATGGCACCTTTTAAAAGAAGATTGAGTCTACCTTTGGAGGTTACAGAAATCTTAGATATTTCATTTTGTGTCAGTTGTTATTTATTAGGGTCTATTATACCTACTGCACCTCTTATACGGAATTGTAGATGTAGGCTTATAGGCTATAGACTAAAACGGATAATTTGAACTGCACTTAAAAATTGATAACTTCCTAAAAACTATAATAAGCTTAGGCCTAAATGTATAAATTGGAGTTGTTTAGGCCTAATTAAGTAATAAGCCTTCACGATCGATGATCGCCATGCAGATTGCAAGATCTTACAGAAAATAACGTTTCCAGAAATAAATGGCCAAGGGCGGCATTTTGAACCCTCGGCCCGGGCGGCATTTGGACTCGGTACGCCACTGTGGAGTCAAAAAGACAATAGTTATTGTGTTTCTATCTTCTCGTATATATGAGGACCTTGAGCAAGTCCTTCACTCACAATTGCTCGTGACGCTTCGGCGTGTAAACTCCGACACACCTCTGAGCTGTAGTCGGGACCGCTTCTGAGTATTAGGAGACTTGAAAGGGCGGTATAGAAATGTGTGAATAAATAAATAAATAAATAAATAAATATCACCGTGTGGCTTCGAAGTCGGCTTCTTTTTCCGCCAATCCTCGTTCGATGGCTGCCTTGACGTCTGGTAGTTCCAGCAGTGCCTTTTGGGCCTTCGCCTCGGACTGTTCCAGCGCCGAGTCGGCTTCTTCCAGTGCCGCCTGGAGCTCTTGCTTTTCCAGCTCATGACGTTTCAGTAGCGCCTGATAATCACGAATGTTGTGCTCCTTCTCCGCCAGTTGGCTGTTCAGTTCTGACACTTCATCTGTTGAAAGAGAGCAGAACAGAAAAACTGCGATAGAAACTGAGACAGAGACAGATGCTTGACGTATGAAATGAACGATCGTTCTTAGGCAGATGTAAAAATGCTGCACAGCGTCACTCAAAACAAGACAGCCTTTAACTGTTTGTCATAATAACACGGCACTAACATTCTCTTATCAATCTTTATTGCACTTGAAACACGTCGGTCGAACGCAGCAGATCTGAAAGACGAAAAGTCGCAACGACAAGACCATCAATGCTGCTGCATAGAGACGCTTGGTTTAGCTCTACTGTCTTAAATAGCACTCTAAATGGAACTGATTGCTGATTAAAATATTATTGTAAGAGTTTTCTGTCATTTACTTACAAGAGAAATATCACCGTCGAGACTCTCAACACCAAAGGCTTTACACTGTGCATTATGTATACATGTATTAGACTGCTTGTAACCTGCTGCGTTGTGTCAGCTAGTTTGTAATAAACGAATAATTATACTTGTACTAATTGAGTTTAAATTCTGATTTACATCATTCATCAGTTCGACCACCCATCCGTCCGACCGTTCATCAATACGTCAATCCGTCCATCCATCAATCCATCCATCCATCCATCTATCTTTCCATTTATAATTTATATAGAGCCCTTCGAGGGAATCTACTCAGATTCGCCACTCTGCAGTTCATTTTACCTGCGTATTTCTTCGTCTCCTTCCTCGCATTGTCAAAGACGGACTGAGCTTCGTCCAACTGAACCTTAAGTTTGTTCATCTCTTGTGATAGTGAGCGATAGTCGTTCTCAGCTGCTTTCAGCTCCGACTGTAGATCAGCGATCTTCGACTCCCCATCATCCACCATCTTTTCCAACTGACGTTGCCTCTTCTCTGCCTGAACACCAATCGACCGTGCCTAAAACCAACACCAATCAAGCGTAAACGCTCGCAATTCATCAGAGTCGCCAAATGGACACTGAACACTTTCGTTCATTCATGCATTAATTTAGTGAATTTATATAGCGAATCCATCCGACTGGCAGTCAGTTAAATGTCCATGACTTCCTACTGCAACTAATCTTATCATCGTCTTGACCCTAGCGAATAAGAGGTTGCGCTGACCTCTTGACGGTTGCAGGAATCGATCTCGGTTCTCTGTAGATCTTCGGCGAATCCTGCCGGAATGTCATCCATCACCTTAGGTCCCCCCATGGCTTTGGCTATGTATGTCTATGCAATACAGTTGGATGAATTTGACTACACGCGACTCTGAATCTGGCATGCAACTATACTCGTGTCGATACCTAAGGGGAAACGTTAAGAGTAAGCATAGAATTGAGTAGGTGAGTCAGTGAATTAATGAATTACTGAATGTATGAGTGGTTGGAAGAGTGAGTGACCTATTGAATGGGTAAGTTGTATTTTTTTTGTATTTGCGTATTTCTATACCGCCTCTTACAGGCCACTACTACTCAGAGGCGGTCCCGACTACAGCCCGGAGGTGTGTCTGAGTTTACACACCGAAGCGCTTGAGCAATTATGAGTGAAGGACTTGCTAAAGGTCCTTACACGGCATGTGGGATTCGAACCCACAACCTTTTGGTTGCAAGGCGGCGACCTTCACCACTACACTACCACGTCCCACACTTATTCGCTGACCTTCTCAGCGTCGGTCAGGACATCCTCCATTTCAGCTTGAAGTCGATTCTTGGCCTTGTCTGAGCTGCTGGCCTTGCTGATCGCCGCCTCAAGCTGCGATAGAGCTTCCTGTAGCTTGGCGTTCAACTTGCGCTTGACCTCTTCGACCTCTTGATTGGCAGCACCTGCCATCTGTGCCTCGAACTTCTGCTGTGCCGAGGCCAGTTCCGCCTGCGTCTTAGCCAAGAGTCGTTCGGAGTCATTCCTCTGTCTTTCCTCCTCTTCCAGCTGCTCTCTGAGTCTCGTCAGCTCATCCTGGGCAGTGCGAAGGTCAACCTGGGCCTTGACCCGAAGTTGGGCCTCTTCGTCGAGAGAAGCCTTCGTCTCCTCCTGCTTCTTCGAGATCGTCTGCTTCGCTTTGGTCAATTGACCGACTTGACCTTCGACCTCCTCGAGTCGTCGCGTCAGGTCGGCGATCTCTGACTGAGACTGGTTCTTCTGGATCTTCAGCTCAGCATTTTCCCGTTGAGCCTGCTCAAACTTACCCGCAAACTCGGAAACGGAGGACTCCAGCTGCTTGCATTGCTTGTCCGAAGAGCCCTGTAAGAAATATATATATCAGATTTGTTATGTATGTATGTATGTATGTATATGTATGCGTCTATTTCTATACTGCCTCTTACAGTTCACTACTATTCAGAGGCGGTCTCGACTACAGCCCGAGGGTGTGTCGGAGTTTTGCACGCCGAAGCGCTTCAGAAATTGTGAGTGAAGGACTTGCTAAAGGTCCTTACGCGGTGGGTGGGATTCGAACCCGCGACCCTTCGGTTGCAAGGCGGCGACCTTCACCACTACACTACCACGTCCCATAAGATGGTCTTTATAGCTACAAGAAGTCCTTCTGCGCATTTCTCTTTACGAATTTCTCAGTCTCTAAAATTTATATTCGACCGAAAACAGATTAGCAATTATTCCTATCCACGTTTGTTATCACTGGAAGATGGTTGATTAGTATCAGTTGATAACGTTCGAAGTATTCAGTCAAGAAAGTTAAGGGGTTAAATCTTAAGTTGATCCTCAATTTATCCAACTCAGCTATTGTGAGTAGGGGTCTTGAAATAAAGATCTTGAACTGGCGCTATAGAAATTTTGATTGGTTGATTAATTGATTGAGTAGGCTCTACAATGACCATGAAAGCTAAAGTATTCAGCAGACGAATATTCGAAAGCGGTGTCTTGCTGGGTCCCATAATTTTCCTTTTCCTACAGCAGCTGGAAAAATATAATATCGGGAAAATCTGACTTATGTATGTATGTATGTATGTATGTACGTATGTATGTATGTGTGCATTTCTATAGCGCCTCTTACAGTCCACTACTATTCAGGGGCAGTCCCGACTACAGCCCGAGGTTGTGTCGGAGTTTTACGCGCCGAAGCGCTTCAGCAATTGTGAGTGAAGGACTTGCTAAAGGTCCATACGCGGTGGGTGAGATTCGAACCCAGTGTTCAACCCACAGCCTTTCGGTTGCGAGGCTTAAGACAACCCTTAATCATGTCCTTCACTGACAGCACTCTAGAGGCCTAGACCTCAGGCGATTCAATACTATGGTATACGTCACAGACCATAACCCAGTCTCGCTGCTGGAATGGGATCAAAAACTTTACTCGGAGGCATGCACTTATTGTCACAAGTGATAATAAAACAGGGCTATAGGGGCTTAGGCCTACACTAATAGCTCTGATCAATATTATTAATAAAACTATGACACTAGTCTAGACTAAGTAGAATCTTAGTTCTGTCAATGTGAGCTCTTCATAAACGTAGGACCATATTCCATAACATTGTGTATTTTGACAACAGCATCACAGAAGTTAATATTTCTCCACAATGTATGCACCGTATAAGATCCCTCAGGGACTTATCTAACGACTAAGATAATAGTCTGAAAGGCCCTATTCGTTCAGGTCAGAGATGGCAGAGGTCAATATTAGTAGGCCTATTGTTATTATTAATTAGTGAACCTGCTTTAGTGTAGGCCTACTGTTCTTCTTGCTCGTTGCAGCTTGGGCTACAGAGATTCAATGCAGTTGGTATCCTTGGAAACAATGCAAATGAATTTCTCATCACTCACTTCGGAGCCATCTTTGCCGGGTAATCCCAACTTCCTCTGTCTGTCTCTGTCTCTCTGTCTCTCCGTCTTTCCGTCACTCCTTCTCTCTGTCTGTCTCTGTCTCTGTCTATGTGTCTCTATCTCTGTCTGTCTCTGCCTGTCTCTGTCTCTGTCTGTCTGTCTGTCTGTCTGTCTCTGTCTCTCTGTCTGTCTCTCTCTCCCTGAATCCATTACAACGGGACTTCATCTGACATGTTATATTACAAGTAAACACGTATGATTTGATGCAGTCATCCGGAATAAGCTGGTAATAATTATACGGCCCTTTCAGTGCCGTCTTATAAAAGTGGAGCTAACGATTGCGATTATAAATAGACCCTGCGTGTAAATACCTTCGCATTGCTCCTAATTCTCTGGGTGAAAGTGATCATCCATTAATGTTTCGATGTATAGCAATTTATTTTCACTGCGTTTGTATTAAAATTTACCAGTATTTTTGAAGTTTGTTTCTAAGTAGAAAGTATACGTCTATATACGTTTTCCTTTTTATTTTCTTCAGTCAAACGTTTTGGTCACCTCTCGTCCTTGTGAGTGGAATATCCAAATATGAAAATTGCACAGGGCCGGCTATTAGAGCAATGTAGTTGAAGCGCCCATATTGGACCCGGAGCTTCAGATATAAAGACCCAGAAGCAATTGCACCTAGTTACATTGCATTATATACTAACATCGGCTTCAAAAGAAAGAGACAGACACAGAGAGACACAGAGAAACAGAGAGTCAGACAGAGACAGATAGAGGCAGACAGAATCAATCAATCAATCAAATCCGTTTATTCGATAATCAAGCTGACAAGATCGCAATTTGGGACAGTTTACAATTAAACAATAATAATATAGGCTACTAGCTCAAAAAATTCTGTGTGGTTCAGTACTTCTGGATATAAAATTACGGTCATCTTTAGGCGGGAGAAGGTGTCCATGGGGTCACGGACGAAGAACGTGATGGGTCTGAGGCCTCAGTGGTGAGAGAAAACTGCGCAGTACATGCATATTGTTAGATTATATTGCTGCGAATAAATGTATATCAGCCTTTTCAACAAGTTCTTCTGCTTCCAGTGAATTCAGAGGCAGACAGAGACAGAGGCAGAGAGAGAAAAAGGTTCACGAACGACGAAGGTTCCAAATTACAATCAGTGAAGCGAATTTCCTCACTAAAAGTAGGCTATGCAGTATCATGATGCAAGGGTGCTTCCATTTATAATAATAATATTTATTCTTTAATGACCAATCGCTAAGCGCCTTTTGGTTTACAAGTACAAGTTATACGAAATATGGCCTGCATAGCAGGTCGGCTTCACAGCAGGTTCGATTTAACTAGTGGCCTAAGTGCTGGAACACTCCTGGTACGGCCAAACCAGGA
>JAQFXW010004205.1:0-11252 GCA_034693945.1 Dendrobaena attemsi
GCAAATTTAGTCCCCCCAATATTCTTATAGCCCCAATTTAGCCCCACCAATCCAAAGTTCCTAGAACCGCCACTGCAAGGACGTTGTCTTGACAGCCTCTTCCGTCATTAGACATTTCTCTCTGGTGTATAATACTTACGATGATGTGATGAAGGGACAAATGACCTCATGCCAGTGTAATTTATGCACTCATAGACACAGTTTAAAGAAACATGACGTAAAGAGGTTCATAACTTTTCGAGAACGCCCATATTACACATCATTGGGCGAGCGCCAATACCGCTCTCGGAGCTCGATCACATTTCGAGAACGCCCATATTACATATAAGAGGTCATTGATTAAAGTGGCCCGTAATTTTTTTTACGTATTACAGCTAGTAATAATTATACATAATTTTAAAAATACGTTATTTTTATTCACACTGTTCATTATTCAATCCATTCGACTGAAAATATTTCTGTGCAACATTCTAGAAATCGTCATTAATAAGATCAAAATCGCTGTAATCACGTAAACCATACGACTAACAACATTACAAATACTAATCTGCTGTTTACGGCGCTAGATCATAGACCTACTGTTACGTTTTCCTGTTAGTCTGGTCGTTCTCCCAGTCCATCGTCTCGTGGAAGCGGTGGAGCAGCAAGTGCATCATCGTCTTCCGGTGGAGGTGGAGATAAGTCTTACGGAGGAATGGCTGTGGCCGGGTCAGGGCCCAAGCTGGCTCAGGAGATCCACGATGAGTTCCTCGTCTGTAAGATCTGCCTCGACGGATACAAGAACCCCAAGTGCCTCAACTGCCTGCACACGTTCTGCGAACAGTGCATCGACAACCATGTCAACTCAGAGTCGAGCTACAAGAAGTACAGCGACTACCGCGAGTTCACCTGCCCGCTCTGCCGCAAGAGGACTCAACTTCCTGTCGGCGGGGTCAAGAAGCTTCCGGACAACTTCCTCGTGTCCAGTCTGACGGAAGTGGTCGGTCGCCAGCGTCCCTCCAAGTACCCGTTCTGCGACATCTGCAAGATGGTCAGCAAGAAGCACCGCGAGGCGATCTCCAAGTGTCTCGACTGCGCCAAGCTGCTCTGCACGAACTGCGTCCAGATGCATCGGGAAACGAAGGTCACCAGCGGTCACTCCATGTTCGACGTTGAAATTGAAAAGGACATCGAGTGCAAGGAGCATCAGGTATCGATGTTTGAGTCGTTATTATTCAAAGTAACTCTATGTGTCAATACGGCGCTGCGTTAAGGACTGACTGTGATCATAGGATTATCCAGGTAAGGTTCTACAGTGCAGCACTGCAACAGGTTACTTGACTTGATGATAGAGACTGGATCAGACATATCGATTGAGGGTTCGTATCTTCCGAGTGGGTTTCTTGTAACAACCCTGCGCAAATCGTTTGTACACATGCTTTACAGCTTTGGTTATTCAGTAAAAAAAATGATCGGACATTTGGCAGGTAAGCTTAGGTGAGAACCAGTTCCAGGTCTAAATCTTTCTGTCAGGCATAACACTATTTAGTAAATTTATTTAGATCGAGCCTGATAAATAAACAAAAGTCCTGCGATGTACAGGCCCTGGAAGCAGGACCATCTCAGTGTGCCAACTCAAGGTCTCAATAATTGAGAGCGTTTTCTTGATTCCACTGGAAACCAGATTCTACTCGGAACATTGGTATCATGGTTCCACTCTCCCATACAGGGAATATTTATTTTTACTTTGTAAAATTAGACAGTAAGACTCAGGCAGCTAACTGTTACATGATGAGAAAATGCATTGTACCTGTTAGGATGAGGTTGTTCGTTTCTACTGTGAGCCTTGTGATGCCTGCATCTGCGTGCTGTGCACCTTCAACGAGCACAAGGACCACGAAATAACGCAGTTCAGCGAAGCAGTCGTAAAGTACAAGGAGAACATCCAGGTTCTGATGAAGCACTGCAAGGCCAAGATCGACCAGTACGACATTCAGATCGATGCGCTGTCCAAGTGCGAGGAGATCGTAAGAACGGTGGAACAGCGGGTCCACGACACAGCCATCCAGTTCATCCAGGACGTCAGGAACAGGGAAAAGCAGCTTATAGACGAGCTTCAGAACCTATACGGACCCAGGCTCATGGAAACTATAAAGAGCAAAAAGGACCTCGTAGCTCAAGTATGACCACAACCACCATTAGCACCACTTAACATAATCATAATATAACATAACATAACATAACAAAGATTTTAAGGGGTTCAGAAGGCATAGCCTGTGTTAAAACCACGTTCAAACTACCATCCCCACAAACTATTACTATATTATTAGCATCATAACCTGCGCCACTATGAATGTCACGCCAGCACCACTGCCATCACCACCAACAATAATCTATTTGGACCATATAATCGGTTCCACCTTTAGGTAATTTCTATCACCATCCCACAACGGCAATCATCGATGTTTACATGACAGTGCAATTTTAAATCTTGGGCATTTCTAAATGTCAAACGAAAGTAAAGTAAGCAAATCAGTTCATCGACGGGATTAAGCTCATATCATATCAGGTTGGCACCAAAAATTGAGCTGATCCACGACCTGTAGGCAATGTCAGTATTACTTCGCTTGTGGAGTTTTCTTCTTACTTACTAGCTTGGGAACTGTCTTTAATGGAGTCGCAACTCGCCATGCCATATGCTGTCATCATTATTATCATCATCATCATCATAATCACGATAGTCGTCAACATCGTCATCATAATCATCATCCATCATGACCATAATATAGTCATAATTATAACCAGCGTTGCTTCACCTGTATATTGCGCCAGTGAATAAAACTTTTAACAGGTGTATTAATGGTCGAGACTTTTCTTCAAGTCTGCATATTATTCAAATGTTCTGTTTAGGCGGAGACACTTCGCAGTACTTGCAATCTGACGGACGTCATCCTACTTGGAAAGGACATAGAGCTGCTGCTTCTGAAGAAGGACGTGGAAGAGAAGTTGACGGCTTTGAACGCCCTCGAGGTGAGGACCCTTCCTGAGACGGCCAGCAAAGTGGTCGAGTTCGTGGTGGGATCGGTTGATCTCGGCTACATCCACGACCACGACCGTCCCCTCCTGTCCAAGATGCGCAATCGCCGAGCCAACACGGTCGACATCGGACTTCTCCTCACCAACGACCTCAGGAACGAACCCAAGTCCAACGGAGAAACGCAGACCGATCCAAAGGTGACGAAGCTCGAAGTTCCTCCTCCAAAGTCGAAGGCGAAGGACGACGAATCCTCCTCAGACTCCGACTCAGACTCTGACTCTGACTCCGACTCAGATTCGGATTCGGACTCAGACTCTGATTCGGACGAAAAGAAGAAGAAGAAGGAGAAGGAGGAGGAGGAGGAGGAAAAGAAGAAGGCGAAAGTGGAAGTTAAGGAGACTGGCGTTCAAACGGATCAACAGGAAGACGATGGATCGTCCTCCTCCTCGGATAGCGACGACGATGAACCGGAGAAGGCGGAACAGGGAACGATGACGGACGAAGTGGTGATGGAGGAGAAGGGCGTCAACACGAGATCTCGCGGACTCCAGAATGCCGCCAGCGCTGCCGAGGATGGTGGCACAAACCTTGTAAACTCGACGTCGATGAACGATGATTTAACAGCGGATGACCTCAATGACAACAGCCTGGCCGCTCGACGGAGACGCCGACGGGAAAGGGCTCAGACGACCTACTTCGGCAACTCTAGTACGGACGGATTGGACGGCATCGGCGATGAACACAGTGGGACGGGGATGTCGTCGTACGCCGATCGACGCATGGCCCGGTCCATCTACGCCACCAATAACTACCACCACAGCGTCGACGACGCCTACTACGACGTCTCGTCCAGCGCCCGTGGCCTTTCGAAGCGTCTTTAGCGAAGACCCGGATGTACGGACTGACAGGAGGACGCCCTCTGGTGGTAACGGCAAGACGACGCCTGACGATGGCACAGGGAAGTTTATGGAGAACTACAAGACGCTGATGGCAAGATGGTCCAACGCCGAAGAAAGCGAAGATGACTCGTGGAGCTCAGAAGACGACACGGATGTTGTTACAGGTGGTAGACCTGCTCCAGATGGAGGTAACGAAGCCATCGTTTCACTTCTTTCGAAATTAGAGAGACCAGCACCAACGTCAGAACAGCTTCAAGCACTTAACTCAGACCGAGGTCCACCAGCTGAAGCGCCTGGCTTGAAGAAGAGTTCAACAGAAATTCCCAGTAACATCGTCGACGTTCAGAGGGAAACAGAAGAAAACTGTTCAGTCCGTACATCTGATAGTTTAGTTAAAGATAACATTGTTAGGCAGGAGGGAGAATCTGTGCGTGAAGTAAAAAATGTGGGACTTCATTCGCCAATTGTAAAAACTAGCGGACCTCTCCCGACTCTCCGTGATCAAGCAGTAGCTTCTTCCTGTGAAGCTCCTCTTCCACATACTGTAGGCCTATCTCCTTGCACGTCTGATACTTCAGGTTTCAGTACGTCAACATGTCAGGGTATAATAAAATCATCAAGCGACGACGGCAGCACTCAAAAGAATGCAGACCAAATGCAAGATCAAAAACAAAATATCTGCTGTAAAGATACCTCAAAAGATATTAACTCGGAGAAAGGTCAGTCACGATCCGTCGGTATATCTCTAGCCTCAGCAAGAAAAGATGTTGAGTCTAGCAAGACAGCCACCAGAGTCAATGTTCAGCCTGAAGGTCACAGAGACGAGTCCAAGAAGGACGAAACTCAACAGTTGTCGATCAAATCGTCAGCTCGAACGGATGTGGATCTGATTTTGAAGGAAGCTCCATCTAAATCTCATACCAATGCTCCAGGAACTGCAGAAGCAACGATTTCAGGTATTGCAAAACAGGAATCGAATGCACAGAGCAGTCTGGGTAACTTCTTGAAGACCATAACTCCTCCTTCGAATGGCGACACGAGTCCAGCTGCTCTGGTTCAGGCGAAAACCGAACGTCCTCCTCTAACGTCTGATCTCATAACTAGTCAGCCAAGACGTGCGGACCAGACTTCAGAATTAATGAAAGATAAGAAAGGCGCCGCATGCAACGCTACACCAGTAGCCCCACCAGACACACAGGGTGTAGCTACAACATCTGAAGTTAAGAAAGAAGGCAAACGAACGATAATGGTGTCTGTCTGTCCGAAACCAATCGCACAGAAAGTCCATGGAATGGCTCCAGCGTGCAGTGCATTTACAATACGGACTTCTCCTCGACCAGAAGCCGAGCCCCACAAAGGCCCTGAGCAGGACACAGTCCCAGCACCAGTGGCTGCCCAGACGAAATATGACCATTCAGCTGCCTTGAACTTACCACCGAATATTCAACTTCAAATGCCTTCCTCAATTCAAGTAGATTCGCGTTCTCAGTCTCTGCCCAAGTCAACAGATGTTTCGGTTATTCAACGCACACAGTCTCCGCAAACCGCCAGCAATTGTAAAGGTGAACCAAAGCCTGCGCATCACATGCAGTCAGAATTAGCACCACTCCAGCAAGCCTCTAACAGCACGGCTCCTTTCTCAGCTAAATCCAACAATCAGACTAGGACCTTGAATGCTAATCAATTAAACAGCAACCAAGCAGCTGCTGGTGCTTTGCCAACAACATCGGCTTCTTATCAGCCCTCTTTTGTGCCATCGCCCATAATCTCTAAGTCCTACCCTCAGCATGCTTCAATTAGCCTGCCGTCCATAGCTACGATGTCGCCATCGACAACTAAAATTACCGTCAAGACTCCAGCTTCAAACTCTAATCCACTCGGGTCAGCTCCTCAGTCGTCAAATAATTCAGGTACTTCAACTACTACAGGCTCGATAATCTCTCCATTACTCACCACTGCATCTAACACTAACAAAGAAACAATAGGTACAAAGATTTCTTCTACTGCAATTGTATCTTCAGAGGCAAATCCCACTCAGGCTATCTCAACCAAAGTTGCACCACGGCTACCTGGGAACAATGCTACACCAAGGTCTTCAATCCAATCTTCACTCCCTCTTACCATCCAAACAGCCATTACCCCACGTTTACCTTCGAGCAATCTTGCTTCAGCAGCCCCCAGTCCATCCTCTTTCTCGAATTCGCAGCAGTCTGCCCCAATCAACCTAACGCAACGACCCACTTCCACTAATCCAGGAGCAATGGCTAGCTCCCAAAGTTTAGCAGGAAAAGTCCCTCAGATTATTCCCACCACCATTGCACCGCTTCGTCCACCCACAACCATTTCCGCTCCAAGACCTACTAATCAATGTATCGGAGTAAATGCCCTACAGATCACTCCAAACGTCATGTTATCAAGCGCTCCTACACAATCTTTAGTGACCTCTGGTTCTCAACCCACCATCACCCCTCGGCTACTTACGATTACTCCGGGATCAAGACCCCCGATCCAATCTGTTGTGACAAATCCCTCTCAAGCGACACCTACCGCCATTACACCGACACGGTTGCCTATCACCAATACAGGCCCAAACCCTCCTATCCAATCTTCAGTTGTCAGACCGTCGCAGATCACCCCAGACACCATTGCACAAAATCGGACTGCACCAACTCAAGTTCATACAGCCACCCAATCGTCCTCAACAAATGCCTTGCAAATAGCCGGGAACACCATATCACCAGGACTTCCTGCGGCGACTTCAGTCCCAAAACTTCTAGCCGATGCTTCATTGGCAAAGGTTCCTCAGACCACCCCTACTAGCTCTACACCTCACCATCCTGCGGCTAATCCAGGCCAAGCTACTCCAGCTGCTTCATCTCCAAGACCTCTCACCCAAAACTTAATTGCAAATGCCTCGCAGAGAGCTCCAAATACCATGGCACCACGTATACCTACCGTGACTGCAGCTCCAAGGCTTTCCAACCAATCTTTAAGTACAAGTGTCCCGCAGATCACTCCAATGACTATTGCACCAAGGTTCTCTACGACCACTGTTCCCCCAAGATCTCCTACTCCATTTTCAACTGCAAATGCCTTGCAGAGCACGCCACTGATGCCCGCCATCACTCCTATCTCAACGAATTCAACCCAAGCTTTGTTGTCAAATGCCGTTCAGACCAATCCAATTACAGTTACACCGCGTCAGCCCAATATCACTCCAGCTCCAAGCCCTTGCACCCATTCATTAATGACAAATGCCTCTCAAACTATCCCCGCTAACAATGCACCACGGTTACCTGGAATTATACCAGCCTCAAATACTCTCACCCAGTCGTTATTGGTAAATTCCCAGCAGGTCACCCCTAGTACCACTATAGCACGGATGCCTTCTACTCAAGCCTCAAAGCCTTCCACGCAATATTCAGTGGGAAATCCTCTTCAGACAGTCCCAACTACTGTTGCGCCTTTTATTCCTACTGCCACTCCGGCGGCCCCAGGGATTCCCACTAAATCTTCATTGGCCAATCCCAATCCGTCCAAAACATCTTTTGCTACTACTGTTCTGCCAAATCTTCCGTCATCATCAAGATCTCAATTTGGTCAATGTTATGGTGCGTCGATCAAACCGGTTCAACAGCAGTCCACAGCAACAACATTAATGTCTTCTTCAGCAGCAGCAGCTGTATCGTTATCACAAAGAGATGATATGACGCCCTCTCCTCTTCCAGTCACAGTTGCTCCCCCATGCTCATCGTCCTCTGGTTCGACCGATGAAACGCCCCTTGCAGTTAAATTACCCTCTTCCAGCACCACAGGTGCACAGAGCCAGGCGACCTCAGTGATGTCCCATCCAGCAGCGGTGACCTCTGACGACAAAGCTACGTCATCGACGATCATTGAGGACGACGGTACTCACGTCACAATTGTTCGTCCGTTTAGACCTCGAAAGGTTGCTCCCTGGGCAGCGGAGATGCAGAAGCTGAAACCCACGGGAGCAAAGAAGGCGGCGCCACAGTCGAGAGCACCAGATTCAGCAACATCAGCTGCTGAAGAGAAGGCGTCAGAGTCGAAGGGAAGCCAGTGATGATGAATAGCATCTTCAGAATTCTTATCTTTCTTAAGCGTAAATAGGATTGCTGGACTGAAGATGCACCGAGTAAAGCACATAGCTGCTAAAGGCGACATCTAATTCGGTATTTCTCTGTCCTGCCAGGAGAAGAAGGGCAGAGGAAAAATTGCATATAAAATTAATCAATTGAATGTTATGGTAACTACAATATGCAGTGACCAAAATATCGTAATTGTGGCAATTTGTCAGAGATTATTAATTTTTTGTACAAAAGACTTTATTATAATTTTAGGCGGCAATTTCTTAACTGTCTGGTTGCATCTGATGATCTGCAGAATAATAATAGGTTTTTTGAGCAGACTGACTTAACAGTTTCTTCGGGTGTTTGATGACTCGAACAATTGGAAGAACTGTAAGATTTCGAAATAAACTACACGACAAGAATGATATTGACATCAATTCCATCTCGTCCTGATCCGTATTAGATTAGAAGCAGCTGAACAATGTAATTGTACGTGTGCGTGTGTTGGTGTGTGTTGGTATAAAGGTGATACGAGGCGACTGATGATTCCAGTTCATACTCGTTCAATAAGGTAGACTAGACACTAGTGAAGCTTTATAGTTGCTCATTTAATTTTAGTTATTATAGTATGTTTTCTAATTGTAACAGTTATCATCATTTCCAAAGTTTTAATAGGTCCTATTAGTTTTAGTTATAGGCCTAATTAATAAATGACTAAAGGTGTTGTATTTCAGTCAGCCTATAATAGGCTACTCCAAGTTTTAGTTATACGTCTAATTATAATTGCTCAACCATAATTTATGCTGTCAGAGCCAGATAATAAATCCAGTTATTCTATATAGGCATAGGGTAGGCCTAAGCATCCAGTTGAGGGCTAACCTAATCTATAATTTAATAAGCTTAAACTAAAATAAACTGGACACTTTGTAATGCTGGAGCATTGCCTTTTATTAGGCCCCTTTATAGTGACAGGACGTAATGTTGATTGTGTGACGCATAAATATGCATGCCGGCATCATGATTGCGGCTTTAATTACTGCTAGCCTTATAAAATAGAGAGCAACTAATGGCTGGAGCCGCCCAAGGTTTTTATCAACTATTGGCCTAAACAGAAATGCATGTAAACGCACCTTTAGCTTTAATACCGCGTTTTTCTAATCAATTTATCTGATAGCAACAACGGTCCTTCACTAACGCTGTCCGTTTTCAATTGGTGCCCCATGCACGTATACATCAATTAAAATCCCCCCATCTATTATTTATTTGATCGCAGGACTCGTGTTATCCTTAAAGTAACATCTCAATGACGTAAATGAACCAAGACTCTACAGGCGAGTTGCTGCATACACATGCCTTCGCCTTCAGCATAGGCCTACTATTCGTTGCCCAGGCCATAATGATCTTCCCTATATTTCTTTAGATTTCTTACGAGAGATAGGATGTCAGTCACTGACAATTTAAAAATAGGTTTACACCGTTTCTCAGAGTCTGGTAAATCCGATATGACAGACTCACTTTTGACCTGATAATATCGATAGTAGGCCTATGTTATCACCTAAAAATACTATGCATGGCTTCAGAGTTCCTATGTTGCAAAAAGCACGTGAATATGAGTTTCCGGCGAGGTTGTAATCCGAGTAATTTAAGCCGGGTGTGGTGCAACATTGTCTATACGGGGCGAAAATATGTCCCACTATCAGACTCCGTACGCTTTCCTGTCGTACACCGCCGTTGTCAATACAATATTTGGCGAGAATTGTGCGACATTGGCCTAAGCCAACTATCCGAGGGAACTAATAATGGTCTGCTGGACAGTTGGGTAGCGTAGGACTTACAGTAGACCCTATTGTTCTTATTGTTCAGATTACGTTACTGAACTGAATTAATTTTGATGATTAATATCACATTTATTTCCTAGTCTTGAACTATGCACTTCGAAACATTGTTTGCCGATACATTTAGAGCATATAAGCAATACATGCTAAACAGCTAATTTATTTTATACAAGTTTTCGTACCCAGCGTCACTCTGGATATTCTTAAGCGGATTTTTTGACTTCTCCCAAGTTTTATATCAACTTAAAATTTACATGTATTTAAAAAAGATTTCGTCTAATTCTTGCTTAACAATTTAGTTGTTTCTCGCTCTGATGACTCTCAATTCTGATGTGCATTACCGTGACTAATTAAGTTTAGTTAAATTCGTAGTTAAGTATAGGCCCTATAAACTATTTGTGAATGCAATGCACTTAGTCGAACTGTTAAACCTCGTGCATTTTGTTTTGTCTTGTCTCAGCTGGTTTACTTCCTGGTGTCATTATTTTATTCTTGTACCCATCGTACTGTTTTTGGATCATTTCTTTTTTTAGGGTGTCCCTCGTAGCGGGATTTCTGTTCCTTTTGGGCCCTCCCGTTGTAATCTGTGGTACTGTTCTCATTTTTTGTTTATCTATAACTAGCAGGGACCAATACTACTAAATTTGCCTATTCATAGCAACACATTTTGTAATATGGATAACGTCGCAACGTGTATAAATTCGTAGAATAAATCTGATCTAAAATATTGGCTCTATCGGGCTGAAAAGTCACGCTGGTCTAGACATTCGAAAGAGAACTTTCAAAATTATCCATTATAGCTTGAGTGTTCCGTTCGAGGCCTTAGTTGGGACAGATAGGCCCACAACTACATGCATGGGCGGAGTTTGGATTCCGCTCAGGGGGCCTTCAAGTTCGGGAAAAAGTTGACGACCTTCTTTTACAGTTAAAATGTATTACCCGATGGGGGTGGCTGGACTTCCCTTGGACTAAGTAGGCCTAATGCATGGGAATAAAAAGTAATATTTCTCCATGGGCATAGCCCCCTTAGCCTCTGATAAACTCCGCCCATGACTAAATGCATTGAATGCACACATCCAATATTTAGACCCACCCATTTAGCCCCTATGTTAATTTATATTCTCAAGAAATGGGCCTACGGAAATTGTGTTGATAGGTCTATACTCTATAGGCTAGATAAAAACGCGCGCCATTGTTTCGTTGGTACAGACTAGGCCTACTTGATCATGTCTTCTCTGGACACTAGATATGTATATATATGTGTGTATGTGTATATATATAATATATATATATATATATTAAAACCCTATTCATAATTCAGTTGCGACATTTTTATCTGCCGTCTTCGGTCACGTGAACCAACCGATGACAATATTCATCGGACACATCTTCACTCAGAAACTAATTTTGC
>JAQFXW010004206.1:0-11251 GCA_034693945.1 Dendrobaena attemsi
GAAATGGCTCGGTTGGAGAATTTGAGATGGCTAGTCACAGATGGGCGAGAGAGAGTGAGACAGGAGGAAGATCGAGTAGAGCGAACTGACTGGATGGTGAAGAGGTCACAAAGATATTTGGGCTGGGAATATTGTGAAGAGTTGTAAATTAGCGAGAGGACTTTGAAGTGGATTCGTTCAGGAATTTTAAGCAAATGAAGTGATTTGAGGACGAGAATCCCACTTGAGCCGCGAAGTAGCGACCTTGGACAGGTTGCCTATACCCATACTTTTCTAGGCCTACTTCTGGCGTACAAATTTGGCCTACTCCAGACTCTCCAGCTAGAATAGTTGATTAGTTTGATGTAAGTCAATTTCTGCAGTGCACTACAGTTCGTTCCAAACATAATTAAGGCCTACGATTTTTCGACAAACAACAAAATTAGGCAATATGCTTTAATTATTGTTAGCTTTTTGCTATCCACTTTAAAATGGTTATTCCATTTGGCCCATTGATATGCGTAAATATTAATAAGCGTAGCGTGTTTAGGATGCTTTGCTAAGAGTCCGTCATTTTTTGTCACGAGAATGTTACTGCTAATGTATAGAAAACGTGATCCTCTAACGGCCAAATTTCTCTGTCGGGTCTTGCAAGCCACTCGAACCCTACTCTTCTTGGAGTCGATACGAATGAATGTAGCGCCATTTCCAGGAAACCAACTCTCCTCGAATGGCAATAGACCGTCATCAAACCGACCGTCGGCCGTTGATGAAAGTCTGGTTACAGGAGGTCGAGACTTGTGTTGGCATCAAACTTTAATAAATTTTGGATTCAGTGAGTAAGGTTTGGCTGATGTTATAGGACGCAGAATGAACTATACCTTAAAAGCCTAACTGCGACGCACGGATTGCGCCTCCAGCTATCCTCCAAAGGTCGAGTCAATCTTCCTCTGGCTATGTGGCTATGGTCAAATGAGTTGTAGTCGGCTTAATTGGAATGTGGAGCTTCGACACTTCTTAACACCACTCAGTGTCAAGGCCAGGACCAGCTCAGACTGAGTAGGTACTCCAGTAGGCTCGTCCATTCTAGGTTCGACGAGTGATCTGCTATAGAATACTTCAGCATGAATGGGGGAGAGAGGTTGAAAAAAGAACGATCAATTCATAGTTTGGAATAATTTTTTCATCTGAAAATGAATATTCAGTTTTATTCACCTACAATGTTATCATAGTATACAGAAAACCTCATAGCGCATAGGCCTACTATAGACGAGGAATGAAACAACACTTTATAGGTCTATAGTTCATACACAGGCCTACGATAAAACTACACCTAATACCATGTATGCACGAGTATAGGCTAATATATACGGCAGGTTCATACTAGAGCTATATGCAAATGCCAATGATATGGAAGTTAACTCGGACTCCTCAGAACCCTGACAGATTAAAAGATACATCGGGTGAATAAGAATGATAAGCTATGATGAAGATCATAATAATAATTAGGATGATGATGATGATGATGATGATGAAAATAATAGTGAACAGTGGTATTATCAAATTCACAACACAAGCATGAATAACCCTAGCCTATTTCCTGAGAAATAAGATGAACGATAGCATTGGCCCTTCTTGTAGGCCTAGTCGAGATTAAGATTCTTGCTATCGTTGCTCTTACAATTAGGCCTATTACTTGTTGTCAAGCGTTTAGGCCTGACATGCTAGAAATAGGACCTAGTTGTCCAGCAGTTAGATTCCTGTTGTCATGTGAACATGTGCATCCTATCTCTTGATGACAGTGGAGCGTAACAAGGAACTTTTGAACCTGCCAAGTAGGCCAATTTAACTTGCCGAGAACATTAGGCCTATTTTATGCCTTGACCTCATATACTCCCATGTCCGTCCCATTTAAAAAACGAGTGAACGTAATGCGACGGTTAGACAAACGTTCGAGATGCCTCTGCAGATTCTCCAGATTCTGTTGGCGCTTATTTTGACTTAGACCGTTTACCATAGAACCTAAAACATCGTCTCCAAACTCCATCCTTCACTTCATCCTTCTTGTTCCCATAGCTTCTTGCATTTTCCTCGTGTTTTCTCTAAGCTATTCCTCTTCTATTCTTCCTATACCTCTCCCCTATCCTCCTTTCTTCACCTCCTCCTCCTCCTTCTCCTCCTCCTCCTCCTCCTCCTCCTCTCCTCTCATGCCGTTCCAGTGGCTCTTCCCGCTGCTGCTCTCCCTCCTCCGCAGTATGTCGAAACGTTCTTTATCGTCAGCAGAACGACCTTGACGCAGAGCGATAGGATGACGAATCCCATGACGGCCCCTGGGCCCCACAGCATCAGCGTGTTTTCCATCTCATCGAAGACCTTCATCAGCGTTTCGTTCGGTCCGTGCGGAACGTACTCTGCAGCCTCGAAGGCAGCACGGACCAGATTGATGCCTACGACGACGACGAGGGCAGCCGCAGAGGCCGTTCCAGCCAGGTTTCCCCTGCGGTCCTTGTAGGGGAGGGCGTGGGCGTGATGGAGGAGGATGATGAAGCAGAGCAGCATCATGCAGAGGGTGCGGATGAGGGTGTCGGTGACGAAGGTGAAGAGCAGCACGAGGACCAAGCGGCGACCGATGAGGATTCCCTGGCCGCAGATCGGACCGAGGAACGGAAGCTCCGAGTCCTTGAAGGGTCCCTGCAGGATCTGGAGCATGGCCAGAGCGGCGGGCGTGAGCGCCGGGTTCTGAGACGGACGCTTCGGACGCCAGACCAACCGGATCCAGAGCCAGTAGATGAGGAACGGAAGTGGAACGATGGTGGCGACGAAGAACTGCGTCAGCGTCACGAAGCCGTCCTTGAGTAGACCCGGACCGATGAGAAGGACGAGGCAGAAGGGAACGATGCACGTCATCGTGTAGACCATGACTGGATACTGCCAGACCTGGTAACACTCGATGTTTCCGTCTATGAAGAGGACCCTCTTCTCTCCCACAGGGACACAGTTGAGCAGGGTGAGGGACGTCGTCGCCAGCTTCTGGTAGGTGAAGAGCAGCGCCAGTACAAAGCCCGTCGTCAGAGAGATCTCGAACTTGGCAGAGGGGGCCTCAGCCGGTGACCCACTGCAGTGAGGATCGGCCGCCGATCTGTACTTGGTATTTCGGCCGATTCTCGTCCAGGAACACCACGTGTAGATGACGTAGACGAGACCGAACTGAAGAAGAACGTAGGGAACGAGTAGAGCTCGAACCAGCAGCTTCGTGGTGGCGTTCAGCCCCTGCAGGAAACACATCTTGTCAATGAACTGAAAGAATTCGATGCGAAACTTGAAGAGACCGGACAGGATTTCCTTGAACATGGAAATCGCCTTATTCTCGCGCGATGACAGAGCGGTGTTGATATGGAGGAGCTGGGCATCTTGAAAGTAGAAGAAGACGATGATGAGGAAGCTGGCGCTAGAGTCCGTCGGCGGCGGCGCTTCAGAGGCAGAGCTACCACCGGAAGCAGGTAGAGCAACAGCAGAGCTACTGGCCACCGACGCCTGAGCGTCGTCGTCGTAGCAGAGCAGGACTTCAGCAGGACCCTCTGCGGCCGCTGGACCTCCGCCGCTGCCGGACAGTTTGGCGTGAAGGCGTTCTCCGAGGCTCAGACGAATGGCAGCCTCACTGAAGTCGCTGTGAGGCAGGAATCCCAACGTCTGCAGTTCAGTCGATCGGTCGAAGGTCGGAGCAATGTTCTCGAAGCACTTCTCGTCGCAGTTCTTGTTGTTCTTGCCGACGAGACTTTCCTTGCGTGACGTCGCCGACGACGACGGCCATCTGCACGAGCAGTAGAACTCCCGTATGACGTCATTGTTCTGGAACATCAGATATCGGATGTCCTTCTGGTAGAGCAGGAACAGGAAGTAGATGACGCCAGAACTCATCATCACCGGAAACAGCCATGTCGGGTCGCAATCAGAGTCCGGAACGCAGTCGGGCGAGAAGAGCGCCTCCGAATAGCCCTGCTTACAGTGTCCGCACAGCGTACCTGCGCGATGGCGGGCGCACCTGTTGAAGCCCTTGCACTCGGACGAGGAGCAGCAGTACCTTCCGGGGCAGCGCTGGAACCGAACGCTTCGGTTGCCGATGTAGCCCCAGAAGTTCGGGAGTGCGCTGATGCCCTGCTGGCACTTGCCTCCGTAGGGACACTGCAGACAGACGATGTCGTGGTGTTCGTGCGACCCGGAGAACTCCTGCTGCGGACGCTGACCGTTGACGAGCAGCGTGTGATAGGAGAAGGCCGTGAAGACGATGCTGTAGTTGAGGAAGCCGTGGTCGAGGCTGTACTTGTTGCGCGGACAAGACTCGCAGAAGTAGGACAGCTGGTCCATTCGGTAGGAGCGCATCAGACCGATCTGAGAGACCTGGTAGGCGGACGAGTTGGTCACTCTCAGCCGATACCCGACGGGGCATTGGACGAAGACGCTGGCCACTTCGATTGACCAGTGGTCGCCGCTGTGACAGACGACGGCCACGTGGTTACTGGCCGTTGCCGTCACGAACCGGGCTTCCGTGATGTAGACGTTGCCGTTGGAGTAGATGAGATCGCCCTCTAGCGAATGAAAGTCGACGACGGAGTTCTCGAAGCTGACCTGGTTGACGTAGAGGAAGCAGCCTCGGTCGACGAAGACAGCGCCGCCCAGCAGACGGGCCGTGTTGTTAAAGAAACGACACGAGGTTAAGGTCACGATGCCCTTCTGGATGCGAACGGCCCCTCCCTTGCCCACGAAGGCGATGATCCCTTTGCAGCAGTTGGAGTTCACGTGAACCTCGTCTTGATTGACCTGAGCAAGAGCAATCACACACACACACACACATGACATCACTGACCATGCATGCAGACGAAAGAGAGAATGACGGAGAGTTACGCTTCTATATTTTATATATATAATATATATCTTTATAGATAGGCCTTTCGAATTAATCCACTTGTCCCGAGTAGGCCAGATTTACGCATCTGTCTTTCAATACTGAACATAATTATAAATGTAGTTGATTAAAGGGCTGTTATAATTGTATGGGCTATCGCAGTTTTTCATAGTAGGCCTAGGCCCACATGTAGGCTAACAATAATATCAATGGTGTCATCAGTGGCCAATCGTCATTTATTAATTCTGAACTAGGCCTTACATATGGGACTATTGCTTTCAAATAATTATTATGAAGAACGTGGTGACCGCAGACAACAGGCAGGCCTACATTTTCTGCAAGGTTTGCTGATGCTTATTTTGATATTTTTGTCTACAAAGTTCACCAATTCCATTCACAACTACTCAGCTGGTAGGCTATGTATACATTTTCATCAAATTTTGTAGGGCCTAAGCAGCGCACAATTGCCTTAGTCCATCACTAGAATCTTTATCAAACAGCGTGTAGGGCTATAGGCCTACCCAGACTCCGTTGCACTGCAAGAGGCATACCAATCCAAACTATAGGCCTTATCGATAACTTGCAAAATGTTGTGATTCTTTCTAAAGTTAACGATAGGCCTACATCGATTCTTTTTTTCTTCAAATTATTAGGAGTCCTTTTTGATACATTTTTGATTGATATGAAGGACAAACAAAACGGACATAAAATTCTGTGTATTTTGTCAGAGGTCTGCAGGCGCCTTATTGTTTCTGAAATAAACTGTCCGGTAAATTACGTTAAGACCAAATTAAATCAGAAAGGGTGATTTTGGAATGATGCCTGAAAGCAATGCAAGTTTCTTGAGGCAATGTGGAAGAATATAGCCGTGCACTCACCGTCAAAATTACAGAATAAATTTAATTACTATAAGCATCAGAAGTAAGAAGCAGTGCGTTTAAAAATAAATTTTCACTGGTGGGAATTTTTTAAAAAGAGCATTTCTCGTGCATAATTTTAAATCAAAAGAAGGCCTATATACTCTTACTAGAGAAACATAGAAAAGCACATATGTTTGCTGCAGGCTTTTATCATTAGGCGTAGCATAAGTCCCTGAGGGATCATTTATACCTCGGGGCAAAAAAAATTTTGAAAATTAAAACAATTCAATATTTCAAAAACTTTAAAGTTGGCAATGAATTTTAACATTTTGGAAACAAACAACACGAAGTTGAAATCAAATGGAACAAGTGGATCTATCCTGTAAGGTAAGCCAACCAGGGGTGGAAACTTTGGTTTTCTCAGTGATTGTTTTTTTGGGTTTTTTCTTTAAAAATCCTTAAAAACCAAGAAATTGGTTTTCTTGCTTTTCTAAATATCACTTCTTCTAAAAGTTGTTTCTAAACATTGATTCAATTGCTTAAATCCTAGAATTAGAACTTTAATTGTAATTAAATCAACTGTCATCAATTAGCTTGTGTTTAGGGCCTATCAGTCAAAATTACAACTGTAATTAAAATCTGAGTTGGCGTTTGACTTAACGTTACCCGAAATCGGAGAATCTTCAAACCAAAAAATTATAAAAAACAAAAAACAAACTTTTCATTTTCCAAAAGCCTGGGTTTTCCACCTCTGAAGCCAACCACCGTCAACTTCCCCATATAGACCCATTTGGGTTAGGTTCCAGACGACCTCTGCATGACCTCCCCCCCCTTCACAATCTGGATTGATATGTTTGTATTATTAAGCCTTCGTCACTTCGTCATCCTCACTGAATACGTCGTCAAAGGCACACATCAGCATTAGATCTATTATCACGATACTATCGCCGTGGTAGACATTCAGATAAAATGGATCAACATGTTATAGAAATATTTATAATAGGCAGGCCCCGCCCGATAAGCGGATGAACGTGACTCTGTGGTATGACCCTTTGTAATCGATCTACTGCTAACATCGTTATGTCTAAGGTTAGGATGGTTGCAATAAAGAATTTTTATTGATTGATGTTAGCATTTACTAAACGGAGGGGCGCAACCAGAAGATTTATCTGGGGGTTGCTCACATTGCTAAGACTGAGGGGGTTCTGTCATAGCACATCCTGAAGCAGTGTGAACTATGAACTATTTTTTCTAAATACTAGCGTTAATTTTTTTCTTAATTGTAAAGAGTTAAAATGTGTTCTGAGAAGCGTCGTAGTTTCCTCTGCGGGGTCTGGGCAAAGCCTCATAAGAAGCCGACGCATTTCATATGTATTAAAGGACATTTTTCTTTGTAAAATATGTTAACTTTTGCATCCTACCTCTGCCATAATAACTCCTCGGATTTGAAAAAATTGTGTGGGTTACCGTTTTTGCCTATGGGTGCCCAGCACCGTTCCTTGGTTGAGCCCCTGACTAAACGTACTCTACTTATTAATCGTGTTTCTCAATTGACCACGACGCAGCAACACGAGAGCTGTTGAGGCGGCACTGATGATGCGGTTGTGGTTCTGCAGCAGCAGCGGCAGTTACAGACCTCATCATTCTCAATCGGAGAATGGAATGCCTTGGAATGGCAGAAGGCTCATAGACTTATGAGTCGCTAGCTGTTATCATACGGTTCCGTGTTTACAATGATCGCCTGCAGTTGCCTACAAGAAACCGGGGACCATGGCATGGATGCTCTTCTTTTTGCCCTTCATGTCCAAGAGTAGTGAAAATGCCATTAGAGGAAAAGGGGAACAGAAAACATTATAGCCCACATATACACACATATATAATGGACTCCCTCTTGAACTCCGCCTCTTGCCAAGGTCCATCTTACCAGGGTTCTTTTCATATCTTAAGACTGTTCTGTTTAGCCGCGCTGGAGTTGGGAGCGCCTCTGAGTAGTCTTCTTGAAGAGGCGCTATATATAAATGTTCGAAATGAATGAATGAACGAATGAATATATTGATACACTGTAAGACTTATCCATGGGCCCTGTCGTATTTAGGTTGCTTCAGTTGTTGGGCACGGCCTCTCAGGAAGAGCCTCTGCTTCTCTTCAAGAGCTCTTTACTATAATTGCCTGCTTGAGTAGCTGAAACCTATGCCTTCATGAGCGGAGTTTGGGTTCCGCTCATGGGGGGCTTCAAGTTCCGAAAAAAGTTGATGACTTTTTTATTTCATCGCATCCACCAAAAAAGTTGATGACGTTCTCTTTTAGTCACCACCTCAATTTTTCAGGTCTTTTGTATGACCTGGACAATGCATGGGACTAACAAGTAAAAATCTTTCCATGGGGAATTAGCTCCCCTAGCTCCTGATAAATTCCGCCCATGTATGTCTTTGTCGCTTCCCATGCTTGTACGTTAACCATGTTGTAAGGACCTTTCTCTGATTCTGTACCAACTGTTTGGAACAAGCTGACTTTGCACATTCGTTCTTATCCTCGACTTCTTCCCTGTTCTTCTTACAATTATTGCTCAAGACGTATCTTTTTACCAGGCCCGGGTCGAGAAAACCACTGAAGTAGATTCCTTTAAGAGGCACTATATAAATAACAGATAGCTATATATAGACATACAGACTTGCCTGTAAATACCTTCTAATTTCTTCATTGTCATCGCACTGATTGAAGATATTGGTATGAATCAATGATGGTTGGTCGCGTATGTATTATACAGACACGACACGACGTTTGCTAGAACCACGATTCACACAATGTCATAGACTACGTCAGAATTAGCTTCGATCGATGGCAGTGCACATACTGATGTAGGGCACTTCCATTGCTCTCCTACGCACCAACAGATATACACATGTTCTTCTTTATTGGTTTATAGGGTGATACAAGGTGCTGACGACAGCAGAGTGTATTGATTTACATCGCTGCATAGTAGTAGCCCATACTACGAGACTTAATTAGACTATCACTAGTCGTAAACTCGACACACTTCTAAAGCGCTTTGTAAAGCTAAGCAGAAGGATATCCATTGCTAAACCCAGAAAAAGAACTATGCGCACACTCTGTAATGTATACAATATACATGCAGTATACATTTAGCTCACATTTTACCATGGCATACTAAGTATCGTTTAGTAAATCTCGTGCATAGTAAGTAGGTCTAGTCAATCCGTCAATAAAACATCATTGGCCAGAAAATTGATCAGTAGGCCTGTTGCGCACAAAAAGGGTAGGCCTATACGAGACAAAACTTAATAGTGTTTTTCTTTTTGATTCTTTTGGTTCTAAGTTGCATTGGACCATTGGTTCCAAGAGAAATTTATATTCTTGAATAGCTTTGCTTTGATTCCATCTCGCTGCTAATATCATTCTGACTCTAATCAGGTAGTAAGTTCATCCACCATTTCCTTACAGGTTAACCGTTCATATGCCTATTGTTTCCGGAATTGTAATCAATTCAGGCATGGGCGGCGATCCCGGGGGTCGAGGGGGACAAGTCCCCCCACTTTTGAGAGTGGGGGGAGGACGCACCATGCATTCGTCCCCCTCACATTTTCGAAGAAAATTTTTGGGTTGCTATTTATTAATTTACTAAGTGGAAACTCAATAACTCGAAACAGGCAGCTGATAAGTCAAGATGTTATCATAAGTTTATCTATTAATATTTTGTTTATATTTTCGCGATCCGAATCTATCTGCAAAATCGTTTATATGCACAATCAGGTTCTCTACGACAAAGACGTCGCCACGATTAAGCTTAGAAATAGTTCTGCAAATTCTAGATGATTGTTCCCAAAGAGATTATATAATACATTGACCTCGATGGTTGTTCCCCACCAAAATGATGGGATCTCACTTGGACAGCAAACCCGGGGTAGGGGTCGCGGGGGAAGCCCCCCTCCACCTTTGACATTAATGGGACGCTCTATAGGCTATATTTACCCCTTCCAAATTTCAGAAGAAAATTTTTGGGTTGCTATCTCGCGATCCTTCGAACGCTAGGCGGCGATTCTCCCACTTGCGCCACCACGCCTTACAAGTGCGTTTACGGTGACCATACTAATAATTATGTATCACCTTACAGTAGTACGTGCATTTATCTCTTCTCAGACAGGATGCTGCGAGGCTCAGCTTACGAGTACATGACACCCGACGACGAAGGAGAAGGACACAAGAAAGACAGTCCTCCAACTCATGCAAGCATTCGAAGCATCACGAGAGCACTGGAAGAACGAACGACAGCGCATGGATTACCCAATCTCAACAAGTCCAGAGGTACTTTGACCAAACGTCACTCTAGAGTCCAGACTCCAGCTGATCGTAGGTCTAATGTAATCGGAGCTTATGTCTTCGAAATCTCTCAGTGCCACACGCAAGCCAGTACCTGGAAGTCAGGTCAATAGTGGGAATAGTTCCTTCCGGAACGAAAGTTTACAGTACACAAAAAGCATGATAATATTCAACGAATCTCTTAATAATTATTATGTATGTATGCATGTGTTTCTATACCGCCTCTAACAGTCCACTACTATTCAGAGGCGGTCCCGACTACAGCCCAAGGGTGTGTCGGAGTTTTACACGCAGAAGCGCTTCAGCAATTGTGAGTGAAGGACTTGCTAAAGGTCCTTACGCGGTGGGTGGGTATAAATGTGACCACAGTTAGAAAGTACTGATAACTGCAGTTAGAAAGTATGTAGTCTAGGTGTAACTGCAGTCAGAAATTATGTAGTCTAGATGTAACATCTAGACTACATAAATAAATAGAAAGTATTTAGCAATCTGACAATGAATTGTATGTAAGTCAGTTAGACAAGAAAGTTAATCTTTAGTCAACCAATTGCAAAACATTGATCATAAATTATGAGGTGGAATTTTGAGGTAGTGAGGTTTTAGGCAGAGCTTGTAATATATTACAGGCAATTTGTTAAATCAGGGACTTTGTAAGGTGCCTGAAATTTTTAGGCAATTTGTAAAGTCACTGATACTACCAGGCACTGAACGACGAAAACTTTACACATTGCGTGAAAGCAAAATAACGAACGTTATCAAACTTTATTATAGTTTTTATGCATACATGCCACACAAAAGATGTTTGTAAAGGCTATTAAGTAAATTTAGATGGTACTGTATGTTGAGTCGTCCAGTTCTTGATAGGCTACATCAGGTTTTGTTTTCACACGACATAGGCCTATTCGAAAGACAACGACTGTTGCATTTCACCTTTTCTTTGAAACACTTGCACCTATTTGTCTTGCAGCAAATTGCCTGGTCGTTCGACCCTCTCCTCTGCAGGCCCCATCTTCTTATATGCAGATACTCCCTAATACCCACGAGGCCCTGTGACGAGGTTATGTTCACTCGGATGCAGAGGCAATTAGCGGCGCTGCCCGGCTCCGATGTAGGCCTACAATAAAGTGGTTGGCACTGGCACTGACCGACGTATGACCAGGGAGGCATATTC
>JAQFXW010004207.1:0-11251 GCA_034693945.1 Dendrobaena attemsi
TGGTTCAATTCTCTAAACATCTGGAAAATTTTAGCATGATTCATTGTCAGGTTTCAGAGATATATCAAAAACAATTTTGCTTACTTTTTTTGAACCACGGTGTAGAACGAGTATTCGAATATTACGAATATAAAGATTTATTTTTAAATATTCATGAATATTAACGAATAATAGAAATGCCAACGAATATAATATTCAGTATAAGACGAACATAAAACCTGAAATCAATTGCGCAGTTGTACAAACTGTACAAAACTTGACATTAGAATAAGAATAAATGTAGATCCTATACAGTTAGAACTTAGGCTATCACTCACAGTCAAAACTGAAGTCTTTCGTCTTCATTCTGATCCTCATCAGCTTCAGAATCTTAGACGGCCCACTCTTCCCACTGCACAGTTGTTTCTGTAGGCCTATATAGTCAACAGTTTCGATGTGCTCCAGTAGCCGCAGATTGCTGTGCACATAGGCCTACACCAGATCTCTGGCTCTTGCTTCTCTCAGCCTAGGCTAATTTTTCTCGTAATGTCGGATTTCCTTTCTGCTTTTCTTCGATTAGAACAATATATTCCACTAGGGTCCATGTTCCCTCATTCTAAAGCTTTTTTAAGAACAAAGTTTTTAAAATCAAAGTTAAACAATACAATTTTGATTTTGAGCGTACTTCAATATGTAAACAAAACGGAAACAGTGACGTCATCACTGAATATTTACGAATATTAACGAATATTAAAATATTCTAATATTCACGAATATTAACGAATATTAAAGTCTCAAGTAACGAATACTCGTATTGTGTCAGACATTATAATATATACAATTATATACTATAAATTATAAAGTTCCTATGACAATTATAGGGGTGTATAAGTAGGTTTCTTGTGGCAGCGGTGCAGAGCTGCGGTGGTAGGTCCCGTGTTTCCTGATCGAGTTCAAACTGGAAACTGCGCACGGTCATTCTGCTGATACAATAAAGTAATAATTGCTAAGTCTATCCATGGTAGGCCTACATGTAGTCTACAGAGAAGAATTCTTGAAGCTGAAAGGAACCTCCAAAAAGAATCAGCGATCCAGATAATCGGGAACACCTAGCTAATAAAGTTAATTTAGGCAACAGGAAGTACACAAGTAGGCTATGCATTGTATGCAGTCAGTAATATTATCAGAACATTATTAAATAACTTAGCTATTAGTAGGGCCAATACTTAGCTACGACATTAGGCTGTAAGTTAGATTAACTAACAAGAACCTAAGGCGCAATGCCCGTTGGTTTCCGACGCCACTTCTCTGAGTCTGTCTTTCGTCATGTGCCTTATCTTCTGCAGGTCCACAGGTCTGCTCCATACCATTAATATCTTGGAGCAGCTGGACCGCTTGTCACGGTTGACAATTATTTTAGAAGAACAGGCAGGAAGGACAACCTGGTTCAAAGCCCGTATGTGTCCAATGCCTCACTCCTAACAACTCTCTCCAACCGCTTGTCCTGTTTAGGACACCAGCACTAACAAATAACTCAACTTACCCAACACTCCGATACCTGAACCCAAAACACAGTGGTCAAATACTGAGGTATTGCCACGCAAGTCAAGCCGTAGGCAACCTCAACAGTTAAGGCATTTTATGCTGTGTCTTCATTATGATATGAGCTCAGGTCTTACTATTTCATATCTTGACACAAACTCTTCAAAATATGCACTACACAAAAAGCAAAGCCTATTACGTGCAAGAAGGCAATACAATGAATACAGCCAGACATAGTACCAAACGCACCAACAACCCCTTAGCAACGAGCATGCAATAAAATGCTAGGAAAACTGATCTCCCTCATCACAAAAGGATTAAGCATTGAATCAAATCAGTTAATGTATGTCTTGAAATATTTGTACCTCACTCGTAAGAATTAAATTCTCTGTGCCATTAGCTCGCTGAAATCATAAGAACTACAAAAAGCCTCCAGAGCGTTCTTTATGAACTCTTATTTGACTGTGGGTTGGTATAAATCAATGACGCACATCACACACTAGTTGCTGCCCAAACCAATGAATTAAAATACATTTAACACAATAATATATATTGCAACAACAATATAATGCACTGATGAATGATCAGTCTAAGAATACAGCCATCAGAGAGCTGTCTGTGTTCTTGCACTAAACCAATCAACTTCAGCTCATGTACCCATTGGTCTTGCACTCCTATACAGCGGTTTTCTAGCATCAATACTTCTCATGTAATTAGATTGAATTTCATTTCACGTCAACAGATAGCTAAAAAAAACAGTATCAGTGCTTCTTCAGACACTCCGTGTGAGGTTCAAACAATGAGCTATATATATATACATATATATACACTACATAGCACAAGCGTTCTGATAAAAACATAATTGCAAATATTTACATAAATAAACCTTTTTAGTTTCATAAAGTGGCTGTTCCACAGTACTGGAAATTCCTCAAGTCTGATGGGCCAGTTTTCGTCAAGATCATTCTGACTTGGAGACAACTATTTTTCTGACCTCATAGTCGAAACGACTGTCCTTCAATCACTGTGACCTCCCACCTTTCAACTTGACCCGTCAGACCGTGGAACTGAAAACTGCAGCTTCAAGGTCATTGAAAGACTTGATCAAGTAACCCAGTTCGGATAGGCTTAGAACCGTCTTTCACATTAGAACTTTAACCAGTTGGACAGTCTGGCTCACATGGTTCTAACGAACGATCATATCTCGCTCTTGACAATGATACTGAATGCAGCTGTTAATTGTCAATTCTTCTGATGCATCAAATACAAGCCCTATTACTAAAGACATGGTAAAAGCAAGCACAAATTCCTCAAACCTCACCGATAAATTACGGAGCTAGCGACTCAGTGCTGCTGAATTCACCACACTATTCACCTACAAATTATGCTGCTGATTTCATTTTGCATGACTCCTCTTACATAAAATTGCCAAACAGACAATTATTACGCTCTTGGATTAAGCTTAACTTTTTAAATGATGGCATAAAAACATCCAATGCTAATACGGTGATGTTAGTACTAGTTAGGTTTAAAAATACGGTAGGCCTACAACAACGCAAGCATGATGCCAGAACTAAAATGCAATGTCCAGTAACATGACGCAAGAAACCAACTACAATCTAGATGACAAACAACATAAGTCAAAAGAGGCGATCAAAAGTGCTGATCATACAACTATTCACCTACAAATCCAAGATCAGTGATTTCAACAAAGGGTTTAACTCAGACATTTTGAGTTACCCTCTAATAAAGTACAGCTTGTCTTTACAGTATAGCAGCACAATTAGCCCTCAACTCAACAAGTCCCTAATTCCGTGTTCTCCAACGTATATATTATATTTGTTTATTGAGAAAAGGATGGCACACCTCATCCTAAAACATACACTAGACAGAATTAAAGTACAGTCCATTAACGGTTATAGCCACTTGCAGCCCACGGACTCATTTTAGGTGTCCAACTTGTGTGAAAATAAATTTACAAGACAAAGTGTCTATTTGCAAGTATTCATTTGTAACTTTCCTTATCTCTTGACAATGTGAGCACAAGATCCAGTTAATACGACACACAATTGCGATTACTCAGCAGGACTGCTGCTGAATAAATTTCAGCACATATTAAAATAATGACAATACAGTTTAGTCACTGCTTCTAAGCTTACTGCTGCTGGGCGTGGCTTCAAGAGAAACTTTATCGGTGACCAAACGCTGTCAGTAAGGTTAGACAGCACCTTTCTAAATTATCAAACCCCAACAACAAGGTATTGTTGAATGCACATTGCAAACTTACACATTTTAAAATGTTAAAATGGCAAATTCAAGACAAATTTAATGCCACCCCAACAAAGTACTTAAATTTGTGCATTGCTAATTTACACAACATAAAATTTTAAAATGGCCAACTCAAATCAAATTTAATCAAGTCCCAGCAACGAAGTATTTAAATGCGGACATCTAACTTACACAACTTACAATTTTAAAATTCAGAAATTTAAATCAAATATAATTAACCCCTAAAACAAAATTTTCTAATGCAGACTGCAAACATACACAGTTTAAAATTGAAAATGGCCAATTCAATTCATAGTCATCAATGGCCACGATTTACATCGTCAGCTGCCACAAAGTCTCGTTAAAAATAAAAACGTCCTATAAAAATTGCCTTTAGCAGATAGGTTGATTTTCTGCGCAATATCCTAGGAGTTCATGTGGACCCAGAATGTAGGCAACAAAACTCGTTCCGAAGTGGTGTTCCACAATCTTTAACACGTGCATGTCAACGTAAGAAATGTCCTGATTGCAACTATCAAAGATTCCTCTCGTGCTACGTTTTTCCGTCGGCATTCGGGCGTATTGCATTGCTGATGATTTTAATGTTTCGCTCAACTGGACATTTTGCAGCACCAGTGTTTCTAAAAACAGAGAAGCAATTTAAAACATTGTGCTGCAAACTAATACGTTATTGGAGTATCTATGGTAATGAACTTATGAAAGGTGCAGAACCTGTGGCCCTCGAACAGATATTGTATTGTATTGTATTTGTGAATTTATAAAGCCCTTCTCACAGCATTTGCCCTTCAGAAGCACTCCCTGTGGTATGCGATTATCAGTGCATCACTCGTGGATTTGTCTACCGCCTAGGGAAAGTCTTGAACGGCGCCTATTCCCTATAATCCTGCCTGGGATTGTTTTATTACAGAAAGTATACAGCCAGTCCAAGGCATCTGACCAGACGTGCTCCGTACCCGACATTTACTGAAGAAGAATGTGTTGAGGATCGCCTCTGAGTAGGGATCTTGAAGGGGCGCTATACAAATTGCGATTGACTGAGGTGATGGTAAACGTTGTGAGATGGCCCCTTGGAACCAAGCCGAGTGCGACAGGGAGGCTGTTCCAAGTCAAAGGAAAAGCAATTGAAGAAGACCTCTGTAGTTTGTCTTTAGTCTTTGAACATTCAGAAATGACAGAGTAGAACCTGCGGAAGCTTGGCTGAAAATAGATAACAAACCCACCATCCTATCCAGTCATACTATCTTGAGCCATCACGAAATCATTGTGCTTGTGAAGAAGATATCATTTGCTCTGATTTAATTTCCTGGTGACGTCTAATTGGATGTACTTCGTCTTCCATCTCCCATTCATGTTGCTCTAGGATCTGTCTGGCACTGTGCCTATCGTGTCCCACCCACGCTCCTCGGTTATGGGAGGCTGAGATCGCAATCGTAATCGTAATCTCGAAACTTCTAGAGCGCTCAGGGAGGCCAAGCGCAAAGCACAGCCAATTCTCGAGCGCTGCGCCAAATCATAAGGGTGTCCAGAGGCAAGTTCCTGGTGGTCAGAGGTCGGATTTCCAGGAGGTCAGAGGACGGCAGAGCAGCTGTTAAGGTGGTTGTCACTTGGGAGTGTGGTTGGGCACTGGGCGGCGGAGGATAGGAGGAGTCAGGATACGAGTGCTTGAAGAGATGAGACTTGAGTTTAGAATGAAAAGCACGAGGGGTGATAGGCAGAGGAGAGTGAGACAGATGATGATGAATGATTGATGACAGAGGAACCGAAAATTTGCGGATTTCAGTGGGCAGCTCATTCCAGAGGCGTGGCGCAGAGTGGGATACCGAGTTCATGTGCGGAAGAATAGGACTAAAGCAGAACGGAAGTTGTTGCTTGTGTTGCAAGCTTAATAATTATGGCTCTGATAGTTCCAAAGCCGATCAGTATAAATCATTTCGTTTCGTGCTCATTTACAGGAAGTCTGTTTACTAAGCTGCTCCGCCGTATTATAAATAACATAATTATAAGGACTACGGTAATGTTTGTATAGGCCTAAGCTTACATATAGGCCTAATATATGATTTCATATTTAGAGGCTTATATGAAAAACACCAAATAACGGTTTCAGCACCAAAGAAAATGCATTCCTGCATTCCAACTCGACTCATTATCAAGATCTTCTTTCTTGGGTTCGTATCAAAAAGCTTCTTACGAATGTGTTAATATAATATTCTATATTGATGACTGCGTTGGCGTGCAGGTATTCCATCCGTGTTACAAAGTCTATTAGGGTCGCATAGTTTTACTGAACGCAATTATTCTCCTTTCTACTGGGCATAGGCGAGTGGAGGCCCCTATGTGGCGAGCCCCTGCCCTGCCCTGCCCTGCCCCTGTGCACTGGCACAACTGTCGTGGTGACCATGCCTCAATCTGAGCCTGGTCATTACCCCCAGCAAAGCTTTATAGCTCATATAATAGCTATATAGGCCTATTGATAGGTCATGCATCAAACTACTATTCTGTTATGTCGAATCCCTTACTCCCTTACAGCAGAAACAAGCATATTCATAGCTTCCCAGGATTAAGTTCTGAAGAGCTTCGGCAGCCATTGAATTCACTGCAGTTGGTGATATTAAGACCAACATTTTCGTGTGATCCGTTGCACCATATTCTGCTGGAAAACGAGCTCAGCGGAGTAGAGCAATGCGTATACATAGAGTTGAATATTTAGATCAGTGTAATTTGAAGCAAAGCAAGTTTTCAGTGAAATTTCTAGGGATTGTTTGGGAAGTCTTTTCCGTTAATACATATGTAGGCCTATTCTGGATGATGCGCTGCCTCCTCGGACCCGCCGGAAATCTGACCATTGACCACCACGGACTTGCCTTTAGAGTTTAGATAACCCTTTCTGATTCGCCACAACGCTCGTGAATTAGTTGCATGGTGTCCTGCGCTTGGCTTTCGAGTGGCTTTCTAGAGATCTGGAAATTACGATTACGATACATCAGTTGTCGAGAAATTACATTTGATCCGGTGGACATTTAATTATTATTGAGTTGGATAAAGCCTTGTAAATTATGTACTATGAACCAGCAGGAACGTCATTTGGGGGTGGGGCAAATGCCAGTCTGGGGCAGGGGCAAATGCCAGTCTGAATTTGAGATCCAAAGTTTTTGCCACTCCTGAATTTGAGACCCTGGGATTTTCCCCTTAATTTGAGATCATGAGTTCTTGAACCCCAGGATTTCTTGATATCGTCATCAGTTTGAATAATAGTCCCAGGTTTGAGTTCCCCCCCCCCAATTTTTTTTTTAGTTAGAGAATAAATTGAGGGGCTGACTAAAAAACGTCATCAGTTTCTTGTGGAGTTTCAAAGGGGAAAATCAGAGAAATGTGGAAGTGCTGACTAAAAAACGTCATCAGTTTTTTGTGGAGTTTCAAAGGGGAAAATCAGAGAAATGTGGAAGTGCTGACTAAAAAAAGGTCATCAGTTTTTGGGGAATTGCCTGGGTTTAGGAGAGTCGATAAAAGTTCTGTCCTCTCCTGAGTAACACTGTAAAGACTCCCATGTTGGCCAATATGTAATATGGACCTTGACCGTGTTTCCCACAATTATATATAATCCGTGGAGAGTTCATACGGTGGGAAACCATTCGTCTAAACCGATTTCATATTCCCCTTCTCAATGTGGGCCGCTGCTGATAATTCCTGCACGAAAAGAGACAATTAATATTTCTGTTTTCATAATAATTATATTGATCATAAAATTGTTCAAAATTCAGCAGTGGCTGTTGATCAGCACAATGTAGGCCTATACAGAATTATGTATATCTGTAAGGCTGCAGGGTAACATAATCCTATAACACAGGGTAACATAATCCTATAACACAGGGTAAAATAATCCTATAACACAGGGTAACACAATCCTATAACACAGGGTAACATAATCCTATAACACAGGGTAACATAATCCTATAACACAGGCGGCAGGCCTAACAATTTTGCAATGACTGTGTATCAATTAGGCCCCCTACCAACGTTTCATGCATATCTCTTTAATATAGAGCACAGCTTCTACGCAACTTCCCCTCGTTTAACATCCAATGTCACGTGACTCACGTCGTGACCTGCTACCAGCTTCAGTATAGCCTATAATGATAACGCGAGGGTATTTATTTTTACCATACTTCGTACAAAACGGTAGTTTGGTGGCTGTGCCTTCTCAGCTGCATGAAGTTTGGAATGGAGAAGCCTACAATTAGCGTCGTCCGCCAAGCTACATGTACATGGTGTATCTGTTTCACAGTTTAAATCAAAAGTTTACTCTTTGATACCCTAGAAATACCTGACAAATGTAGGCTTAGGCCTATGTGAACTACTGAACTTGCATTTGTATTTGATGGTGATCAATAAAGCTACTTGATCGAATTATTGATAGATTTGTTGAAAGTTACAAACTTTGCTTTAGACCTACTCATTGCAGGCCTACTATGACTAGGAATGCAGCGAATTGTATTGTGTAGTTGTATTGAACAGGCTACTAGCTGTTGCTAGACAATTTAATACTGACCAATGAGTTCTGTCCCTCCTATGTACAAAAATATAATATACAAGGTGAACGGAAAGAAACGAACCTTTTTTATTACAACGATAACTTACGTAATAATTCGTATATTTTATTGAAACTTGGAAAAATTAAGTTCAAAGATTATGAATCAGATAATTGTAATTTCTTTAATTATAATGTGTGGTCAAGATATCGACGCACGCACAAAGCCAATGTGGCCATAGACTATTGTGCGGAATCGATAACAGCTTGATCAAATTCATCTCATGCTAGTAGACCTATATTAGTCATCTATTCCCCGACGCAGTTATCCAACGATGCACCTTTGTCTTATAAACTGTTCTAGCATCACTTCTCAGATTTGTGGTCAATTCTACTGTAATAAGGTCTGGGCCATTTGGAGGCCATAGTGCAGTAGGTAAAAGTGGATTGAATTGCCATTAAGCCTGTCAATTTTAATAATAGATTTTTGCTTTTGGCAGAAATATAATGAAAAAATTGTTAAACGTTATTTGAACCATCAAAAGCAGTGGGTGACGTCACTAAAAGTTGAATAACTTTTGTTCTGTTATAAATATTTTTTTTTAATTTGGCAATTACATGTAAATATGAATTGCCTTTCAGCTTGTAAAATTTTATTTACATAGTCCCACTTTTGCCGAAAATATTGGCAAAGAACGTTGGCGATCTTTTTCTTGCCTCACCCTGTATATAGGCTATGCTGGTGCCCACGGTTGGACATCTGCAAGAACCGTTTTGCACGTAAGTCGATGTAGGCCTAGGCATGCAATTATTATAAGCTTATACCATGCAGTGGCTCGATTGAACCCCTGGCGTTCTCGTAATAAGCATCACTGTAACATTTGTTGCAGGTCAAACGTTTCAATGGTTGTGCCACACGGGTGATGCTTTATCATCTTCTATCCCGCTGAAGGAAGCCTGCTGAGAGACACGATCAGCCGAGCCGTGGCGAGAACGCGTAGCCTAGATGCATACGAGCCAAATTGTCGGAGGAAACTCGAGCAATCGCTCTCAGCGTCGGCCAATGCTTCAGCGATAACCATCCGAATAAGTCAACATGCAGTTGTTGACTATCTTCAGCATCGTTCATAGGGGGCCTACTTCATCGACCTCTTCGCTTCTCCATTAGGCGGCCTATAGACCTACAAAATCATAAAGCTACAACTGCTGGTTGCGCTCATTTTAAACTTGTAGGCCTACTATAATTAGGCAGAGACAGGCTCTGGGCCCTATCCGATAGAACTACAGCCCTACACGTAGCACAAAACTATTCGAAGCAATGAATTTAACAATGAGCGCTTATGTTGACCTTGCTGCTATAGAAACGAGCGCACGTGACTGATATGACGTCACCGATGTTCACGCTGACGGCATCGGAAGCGGGGTTGAAGACGGACAACATGGCGGGGCTGTCGTTGCACGCCAAAGCTCCGCCGAATCCTCTGTCGACAGGGTATGTGATAGCAGCCATTGTGCTGGGATCGTTGTGCATTGTGTTCGGGGCCATCTACGGGTACATTCACTTCACGAAGATCAATCCGAGGTCGAACAGACCGAGGTTCTTCGCCGACGCCGTCGAAAAACAGGATTTACACGGAACAGGCGGCGGCGCCTCCACGCACATCTTTCTCGTCCGAAATCCCAGATCAGTGCAAGCGATGTAGAGCCTATAGACATCCGATCAATTACGGTACTGTTGCTGACCAGGGCCGGACAAATGTAGGGCCCTGTTCAGTAGAAGTGTAGGGGCCTCAATTCCACACAATCGTAACAAAAGAACACATTAAATGTGTGATAGACCTATTCAACGAATAGGGCTTAGTAACCTAATACTATGTCGTGTAAGTTAACCTACAGGCTATATATTAAAATGAGTAGGCCATATAGTTTCGAGTTAAATTAATAGTTGTGAATAATTTTTCGTTTTTTTCTCGAAATGAAAATTGTTCATGTGTATGTGCGGGGGACCTCGAGTGTGGAGGCCCCTGTTCAACATGCCTTAATCCGGCCCTATAGTGCTGGCTGAAAGAAGAACGTTTTTATACAAATGCGAATTCCGATTCATTTTCCAGCGAATGGGTCACATAATAGCCTAGACCTATGCAAGATGTAGACATGGGCGGAGTTTATCAGGGCTAGGGGGTGCTAAGCCCCCTCATGGAGGATTTTTGACTTGTTAGCTGCATGCACTGCTTAATTAGCGTTATGGAAGGATGAGCCCCCTTTCATTGGGCGATATATTTAAGCTGAGAAAGAAGGTGATGACTAAAAAAGTCAAACTTTTTGGCAGATCCGATTTTTCGGAACTTAGAAGCCCCCCCCCCCCCATGAGCGGAACCCAAATTCCGCCCATGGACGTAGGCCTACAGGCCGTATAGTGTATGCTTGTGTTTGCCGATAAGACTTTCAGTTAGACCTAATTACACATTCGGTCTACACACCTCCCTACAGCAGTGGTCTTGGCCCAATACGGTTTCAATGTTATTCTCTCTAAAACACGGACACGAAACGAATCCACATCTCACAGAATTCTCGTTGCAGCCGCTTTCCAAACTGCGGTAAATCTTTCTTCGTTTCAAGACTGCAACATTGATTCGGTAATCTAACCATTCGGTCTCAATGCATAGGCCTATAGGCTATATATAGGCCCTGTAGAAGTCTACGTAGCCTATTCTTTTATCTGTGGGGATTGAAATTGGTAAGCCTAACCAGGGGCGTCTATCCCTTCCTGAGACGTTGAAGCAACTTCCCCCACCAATTTCTCTCTTTTTCCCCCTTCTGTAGCCACTGTAGATCATCATCCTTATTATATTCATATTGACAAACGCAGTATGATTACAGACAGGTTATACGAAATACGGCCCGCATAGCACGACA
>JAQFXW010004208.1:0-11250 GCA_034693945.1 Dendrobaena attemsi
TTGGTAAATATACGCATTCACAAATTATAGGCGTCGCCCATAATTTGTGAATGGACTCCAAAATAAATTAACGATGCATCCATGAACTCCAAAATAAATTACACCGGCGTCCAAATACCGTGTGTCACATAATATTGCATTAAAAAAGGTCAAAAACATTTTCGCGCTCGCTCGCGAATGTCCTCTTTATTAAGCTTCTTAACCAAACCCTAACTTCAATGCTTATCCCAATTTAACCGTAACGTATTTTTTAGCAAGAAACTGTGTGATTGATGACAAAAAATTCATCAAATTTTTCAGAAGATGAGTTGCGAAATTTTTGGCCCCCCCTTACTGAATTTCTAGATCCGCCGCTGAGTGATAGGCTATAATTATTGTCATGAACACTGCACTCTAGTTAATGACAGAAGTTCGCGCATTGGTGTAATTAAATTTCCCGGAAATAGCCTTTAAAATAATGTATGAAAATGTAATTTGGTCAACTTACAGCGAACTTATAAAGTTTAATAATTGTCAGCAGACTTAAGAATCTGCTGGAAACCGACAATTTAACTGATGAGCTGTTTGAACGACCATAAATATAATAGTTATTAGATCTAGGCATCTCACGCTTTGTTTTCCAGGCTTAGTAGGCTAAGCATTGAAAAACAATGACGGAGCATAAATTGCATAACTACATGTAATAACTAGCATAATTGCCTACACTTTAATCTAGACTACATGTACATGTAGGTCTTTTAACTAGGCTAACATACATTAAAATGTCAATCAAAGTTCTGAGGCCTAGGCTACAATTGTCCGACGAAAGTTTCAAAATCAAAACAAGGGAAACTTATACCTAACAGACGCATAGAATAAATAAAACGACACGTCGTGCAGTAGAAAAATCGTTTTTCCCGGACTACGCATAAACTTTTAGTTATTAAATAGTGCGAAGTTCTACAAAACCATGCTAAATACACAGCCAATAATGTATGTCTTGACATTAACTGAAATTAACTGAAAAACAGTTACTATACAAAACGTAGGCTAGTGATTTAGCCCTTTCGATATTTGTGATTGGCGATTGGTGGAAATTCTTTGACATCTGAAATTTCTGGTGTTTATTCTGGTTAAAGTGACAGCGACACTGGACCTCGAGAATTGCTTGGGAATTTCCCGAAATCTTTTGATTTTTGTAGAATGATAAACTTGGAATGATGTTGAGCAATTGAAAGTTTTTAATAAGGACTTTCACAGTAGTATCGGTATAGTACAGACTAAAGTCACAGATATAAAGAAAAACATAGGTGCCTGTAATGCCATGTGATGTTGCCTCCAATTATAAGCTAACCTAGGTCAATTAATATTTCCAAAGTGAAAGCACAAATTTTTCGACATTGCTTAGAAATTGATGCATGCTAGAGAATAGATGATAATTATTTTTGTCTACGTGGTCTATAAGTTAGCAACTGTACACTGTAGGCTACATTGCTGCCTTGTCTCCCGCTGCATCCTGGGTTATGCGCCCACTTATCTGAAAGACCTCAGTCTCTTGCCCAGTGTCTCGGCTCCAGGCCAGTCGGGTGCTTCGTTCTGCGGAACGAGGTGACCGATTGGTTCCTAGGGCACATCTGGCCAATGTACAGAACAGGGCCTTCTCAGTTGTTGGCCCGGTCACGTGGAACAGTCTTCCACTTGGCCTTCGTTCGCTACTTCGTGTCAATCCACTGCAGTTCTATAAATCTCTTAAGTCTTTCTATTTTGGGCGTGGCTGGGCTGGGCGCACCTCTGAGTAGTTTCTTGAAGAGGCCCAATATAAAAGTCCAGAATGAATGAACGTTAGCCTACTTTGAATTAGCAGCTGATCAAGAACCAACGGAAACAAAGAGAAGAGATTATTGGATCAATATGATGGATTACACACCGGCACAAACATAATCAAATCTAAGGTAAATTCAATAATCTTTAAAAAAAAGTATACTTGTGATATTTCGCCAGATGGCGTAGTGAAATGAGGTACTTCGGGCTGTTAACTCTGTAAAGCCTACTGCAGTTTGGAACAGTCAATAATATAAATATTAAATTCTAAAGGCTATGCAGTGCATTCATGAAGATTTAAGAATGTCAACTTTCTTGTAACTGCTGGTTTAATTAATTCTGCTCATTAGCGAACTCATCAGGATAGCCTACATGTAGGCCCATAGGCCTCCTGCTGACATCATTTAATACAGAATTCTAAAAAGTATCACTCGTAATCAGAGGCGTAGTCAGAAACTGATTTGCGGGGGTTTCCGGCGGAAAAATCTGATGACCTTTTAATTAGTAATTCGCCCCAAATCTCAAAATTCTTCTACTTTTATCCGTCGAAAAAGCCTCTGCTCGTAACCTTCAAGTGCATAATAGCTGTATAGGATCGTTGCTGTAGTGTGGCTGAGTTTAATCACCGCCGTCCTAACTCCAGGTACGTAACTAGCGTTGGGCTTGGAGGCGCTTAAGCCCCTCTAAACGAAGTTCAAGCCCCCCCCCAAACAAGGGTCAAGCCCTTTTATGCTGACGGCTAAAATTAGAATTTTGTAAGGTCACCGAAAACGCAACAGTCTAAATTTACGTTTCAGCAGTCTTTCAACGTCTTGATCTCTGATATTGGGCTTTAAGGGCTTAGCGAAGCCAGCTGCCATTGCCTGCATTATAATTTACAATGTAACCAATGTTACCAAAGTTGCCATTGCAGATATGTGCCCCAGCTGTCGGAGAATTGTCATCAGAAAGGGCTGTCGATTTAGAAACAATGTTCAAGTTCACTGATGGAACAGATGTCTTGTACTTCAAAACAGTTGTCGGAAGCACGTCTAAGAGCACAAAATCACCAAGCAATTCAGTTTATGAGGAGCCTCGGCCTCGGAAGATAAGTGAAAGAGATGAACTCAAGACTACCAGTAAATGAAGTAAAAAAGGGTTCAGGAACCTGAAGCTCTCAAAAGTAACGGTATAGGCCTACATATGTAGGCTTACATACATTGTAAACCGTAGAGATTTGTTAAACTTAGAAGTAATTGATGGTATCTTACGCACTACCTTGCTTATTTTTATTTCATACCGTTGCTGAATATTCACCACACAACATTTACACAACTTAAAAACCCCAACAGTCACATTTTAGTATCTTCAAATAATTTCCAACGGTCAATCAATCCGCACAATAAGCCTGTAGATGTTGACAATCCATTGTGATGATGCATTCAACAGTTTTCGACATGCATGGCTCGTTTTTCCCAGAGTTCCAATTGGCCTACAATAATATCGTAATACACGATCGAGCTGCTCGAGTTTCCACTGTCCAACAATGCCAGCCACAATGTTCACGCACACACACACACCATTGAAAACAATACAATCGACACTGGCTAGATGCAGCCATTGATGAACCAGGCAGTCGACTACAACAGTGTTACTGTTCAGGTAATACGGAGGTTTCAGGTCAGTCTCGAGTTACGTTCAGAAGTTGTGGGAACTAACCATAATAAGCCGTCAAGTGTTTCAAGTTTGTAAAATCTAAAATGTTCGGGTCAGAGATTATCGCAAACTATAGACTGAATGAAACGTGTTGAGAATACGGGACAATAATTTGCGAAGTAGTCGTAATCGTAAACTCGACACTTCTAAAGCGCTCTGTAAAGCTAAGTGCTGGGCACCAGCTAATTCACGAGCGCTGCGTAAAGTCAAGAGAGTAGTCAAAGTCAAGAGGGTAGTCAAGTCAAGAGGGTAATCAAAGTCAAGAGAGTAGTCAAAGTCAAGAGGGTAGAAGTCAAGAGGGTAGACGAACTTAACAGGCATCAACGTCACGATTAACGGCATACTGTAGTAGGCCTACTTTTAAAAAACTGAGTTACAATGTCTACCGGTACAACTCAGGCTCAAATAGGCGTCAAGCAGGAGTTCTTTAGATTTGCCGAAACCATCTCCGTAAAAGGAGTTTCGCGCATCCTAAAAGCCAGAAATATCATACATCGAGTGCTGTGGACGATCGCAGTTGTCACAAGTCTCTGCATTCTGCTCTGGCAATTGTCGACAGTCTTGATCACGTACTTCAATTGGCCAGTCGATACTTTGGTGGCGGAAAGCACCGACCAACCGTCTTTTCCTGACGTCACAATCTGCAATCTTTATCCAACTTACAGCCTGGAATCTATGACGGATAATATCAGTTGGCTGGCTTTCGCGGCAGCTTTGGTAAAAGTACAGAACATTTGTACCAATGAGAAACTCAACGGAATGACGACTTACTCGGATGCAGACTACGGTGACCTGATATCATACCTTTACACAAGAACCGGATACTTTTTAAACTTTCCAATAGTCGACGAGAATTTTAAATTTGATGACAATCTGATAAAAGTCTCTCAAGTCTACAATTGGCAGTGGCGAGAAAATAAATCCGGACTTTGCGAACCTAGTCTTAAATATCTCTGGGATCCAAACTACTACGCTTGCCGTACGCTGAGCATACCTGACGGATGTCAGGGTGACATTCGAGGACTCACTCTCATCTTATATATTCACAATTTTCCCGACGTGTTGCAGTTGGGGTATCGTCCCGGTTTCATTGGATCGCAAGCAACTGGGGTGGTGGTTGCCATTCATGCTCCTGGTACGTTACCCGATTTAAAGATGGCCAATTCCGTTGGACCGGGAACAGAGAACAACATGCGAATGTTACCCATCGTTAGATCTCGACTTCCAGAGCCTTACAGCGATTGCACCAATCAAACGTATATCGAGTCTCAGTCAACTGAAAACAATGATGATTTACTTTACACAGAGGCTATTTGTATTGACATCTGTTTTCAGCAACGGGTCTTAGACAGCTGTGGTTGTCTTAGCGGAGCTTTTCAATTCTCGCTAGAACAACAAATTAAAGCCAACGGAGTTGTCTGTGGAAATCTTAGCTTACTTGAGAATAGTTCGACATCGTTCTTGAGTAAAGGCATGAAGGACTATCTGTGTAGCATAACGGTCGATCTAGATCAGAATGGTTGTGAAGATGAGTGCATTACTCAGTGCAATGAGCTGTCTTACGAGCTGATAATGTCGTCTGCTCCGTGGCCACACGTTTCAACGCAACTGGTCTTTGCCAAAGCAATGAACGTGTCCAATGCCAGCTACGAATCGAAATTTGATATCTACATGCACATTTTGAATGAATACGAAATAAATAAAAATAGTTCTATGGCACTCGAGCAGCTGGAACAAGTTGATCTCATCACAAACAACTTTCTTCAACTGAACATATTTTTTGAAAGTTATAGCACTCTTTTGCTGACCGATGTTCCGACACTGACAAGCAATAAGTTGCTGGGACTAATCGGCGGAGCTCTGAGTCTTTGGTTAGGAATTACAATCATGACTTTAATCGAGGTTTTGGAATTCGTCTGCACGCTGGTATGTTTGTACATTCAGAAAGACAAAGCAGCCGAACGTCCAGCCGCTAGAATTCACCTACAAGCTGCGGTTAATGAGAGTCGTACAAAGACCAAGCAAATCTCAACAGTTGAATAGGCCCTAACTATTATAAGTGTAGGCCGACAGGTAGGGCTAGTGCTTCTTTTAATATTCGGCGTGCTGTTTTGAGAGATAGACAAGTTTTTTTTTTAGGGTTTTGCGATTTCGTTATTTATTTAAAACAAGACAAAAGAGAAACCCTTATTTTTTTAAATGTCATATTTCACAATTATTAAAAACATTATCTTTCTCTTTTCTATCGTCATTCGTAATGATTCCGTATATTCGCCCAAATGTTCGTCTAAATGTAATGTCACTCCAATCATAAAATTTTCCTTCGAAATCGTTTAAAGTCGCTTTGTCAACAAAACAAAATGGAACTAAATGTATTTGTATGGCGTAAGTAGGCCTATATGGCGCAAAACTACCGCTGCAGCTCTAGATCTCTCGATTGTTTTCATCAAACGCGCAGTAGGCCTAATCGTGGGGCCAGACATAATCTAGGTCAGTGATCCAATTTTCATTTGCTTCTTATCCCTCTGTAATAATAATTCCAGGTTTCACAAATAACATCGATCCAATTATTATTGTACTAGTTCTGCTAGTAAATAGACGTATTATTATGCTATTGTGTTCCATAGCCTACACCAATTCTTGACATTTGTAACTTAGCCTAATCAGAGGCATAGGCCTAGCCAGAAACTAATTTCGTGAGGGTTTCTGCCCGAAAAATTGATGACCTTTCTTCGGGCTGAAATTCCATCATTTTCTGGTTCGATATGGTCTCGTTTACTTGTTAACTCTACTTTTACATTAAAACGAACAAATTCTTAGGCCTATATAGCCTACATGCACAAAATATTTTCAGAGGGCTTGAACACATAAAACGGTAAAAAGACTAAATATGCCTCTGAACTCAATAATTTATTTATAGGGTTAGACCTTGCAATAATACTTTAACGACAAAAGGGTATATAAATTCTCAAACTAACCGGTAGAGTAAGGTGGGGCAAGACGGCCCATCTGAGGGAAAATGGTCCACTGTTGTTGCTGTGCTTGAGATAAGATAATTAAATGGTGTTATTTTGATGAAATTCAGAATTGGCTATTAGCCCATGAAAGCAAAATTATACTGCACAAACGATTTTTACTCATTTATACAAAAAAAAATAGAGATAATTTGGGGCCGTTTTGCCCCACGCTTAGGGCAAAACGTGCCCAGTATAGACGTATGAGAAAGTGTGAAAAATAAAACCTACTCCAGTTCAATATTACTCAAAAATATATTCAATGGAATAGCAACTATATGAAATAAGCTAACTTCTCCATAGAACTGACCTAATTAGTAAATTATCAGTCGACCAAAGCTTTAATATCCTTGCGGGGCAAAAAAAACCGTCCTCTGGTACGTCTTGCCCTTTGGGTCAAAACTTCCTATGGACGCCTTGCCCCGGGACGTGTTGCCCCGATGTAGTCCTACATGTATGTATTGACTTTTTCTGTATTACTAAAAGTTAGTGGCTGTATTATCGCTCACTACGATCATCATTTTTATTCAAAAGAATGAAGCCTTGGTTTCTAATTGCTATCTCGATTTTTATCGAAACAGTATTGTTATGGCTGAACAAATCAGTAAGCAGTGTCAAAATATTATGAAAAATACTACAAAACACCTTTTTTCTTCGTTAGACTGTTCATAAAACACGAAAATCTGCCTCATAGCAGGACACGTTTTATGGCAATTCTACATTTCATTAACAAGCCATTGACAGCACAACCTCAAGAAATTAATGGTAACAGTTTTAAGGGTGCACGGCTGGGGACATCTTCTCCACATGGGACGTCTTGCCCCACTCTACCCAACCTTCCAGTCGTTAGAGGGTTAAATCAGGCGAGTGCATGGGCCTAAGCTACATGTACACGCATTGAAACCGCTCGCCCAATGCTGTTACAAAATCGCACGGTTAATTACCGCAACTTTCTGCTATTGTTCATCATTACATGCACTTAAAAGAATCGAGTGTTATTGAACTGTGCTGTCAAAACCTTTCAAAACGTAGTTTACAGCTTTTAGCTCATTTGCACTAATGATTCTGAATGGCATATGTTTGTAGCACTTTTGACTTTTGCCCATTTCCATACTGTTGTCGCAGATTTTTTTTATTTAGGCCTATTTGTGGAAATAGTATGTAAGCTAACGACCATTTGTTTGGTTTTATAGTAGTTTAACTCGGTAATCAGCGTCTCGGTTTGTTTTGGCGCTGTATTTTGCGTAAGCATAATTAATGTTGTAAATGCACGTAATTTAGTCCAGCTTGCTTCTGACGGAACCCAATCAGGTCGACTCAATATTGCAAATTGAGATGTAAGCCCATAATAAATTGGACGCTTTGTACGGAAGCTCATGCATGGTTAAATTCTTCTTCCGTTGTAGCCGTATCATCAGAGGCGTAACCAGAAATTCATTGGGGCATTCAGACATTTTTTGCTCTGAAAGTCGGAAAAAAACGAAACTTATGCTTTGCAAGTCACCCAAAAAGCTGATGACTTTTTTGAGTCATTTACCACAATTCTACCACTTTCGGGTCTCTTTCTCGTGGTTTTTGCGCTAGGGTTAGATGAGCTAGGGCCAGGGTTAGGGTTACGATTTCGAAAAGGGGGGGTTTACCTAATCAAAATTAAAAAAATACACGGAAAATAAACAACAAAAGTCATTTGGGGGGTTTGCATCCGTAAACCCCCTACATACGCCCCTGCGCATCATTGATTGATTGATTGTATTATTAATGCGATTGTCTGTGTAAATGGATAATAAACAGAAACTTTGCTTTCGAAGTTTTGTGTTACGATTACGATTACTTGGGACATTCGGTCAAATCGATTCAGCTATAGAATAACTAAACGAATCTGCAGGAAGGAAGGTCGTCGCTTCCTAAACGCATGCTCTATAAATAATGCTTAAAGGGCTGTCACGTTATTGTCACGCAGCATCATGATTATCGCTTCGATGTAAATCGATGCACGCATTTCTAACACAATATTACGTATATGTGAAATTATGAATAATGAAGAGTGGCTGATGCCATCTCTATTAGCCTATATGCAGGGTCACTATTAATTAGCCTATAATAGGTGATGTAAATGCTTTGAAACATAGCTACATGTAATTTTGCGCCTATGTGTTGCTGAAGTCGACTAGGTTTAGTATTACTATAGGGCTACAATTACAGGCCGCCTATCTCTCTGTGGTTTGTGCAGTAGGCCCTACTGTTGAAGGCTCTGGTTTTGTGTTCACGGGTTCCCTTCCAACGAAAGGAGTAGGCCTAGCTTATTTATCAGTGGCGTATAGATAGGGTCTTCTGCGCTCAGAGACGAAGCAAAAAATGCGGTCCCTTCCCAATGCGTTCCAGCACTTTGGCCATTAGTGTAAGGCGAACCTGCTGTATAGCCGACGCGACGTGCGTGTCGTGCTATGCGGGCCGAATTTCGTAGGCCTATACCCTGTCTGTAATCATACTGCGTTCTTGTCAATAATATTTATGAATCTAATAAAACGAACGAACGAAACGAATGTAGGAAGTAGGGTATACACAAAAATAATTATGGAAAGGCCAACATCAGAATACCATACAGACGAGATGTAGTTTATATAAATCTCAAATAGGGCTAGGCCTTTAAGGTGGTAAACAAGATGATGGGGATCGAGCTGACCGAGAGACGGAGAGAGGTTCCACCAATTGCACCTATTTCTTCACAGTACAAACATACTATCTTCTTTTCCTTATCTTTCTCCTGCAGGGTAACACAAATAAATGACGACCTACAGGGTGAACCAAAAAAATAACCCCCTCCGTCTTTTGTGAATATATCGGTCAAACGCGGGAATGTTTAAATAAAATTCTACACGATGAAAGGCAGTTCATGTTTACATGTAACTGCCAAATTTCACAAAAATATTTAAAACACAACAAAAGTTATTCAACTTTTAGTGACGTCACCCACTGTTTTTTGATGGTTCAAAAACGTTTAACAGTATTTTGCAATTAGGGGATACTCAATTTGCGACACCGGCATGCAATGGTGCGCTTACCCATACAAAACAGCACCGTTAAGTAAAATGTAAAGGTAAATCGATTTTTCTATAGCGACTCTACATGGCCTCGACCGCGACTTTCTGTTATTGCTTATCATTAGGCCTATTATATAAATAGGCTACTTGGACTTAAAAAGAATCGAATGCTATTGAATTGTGTTGTCAATACCGTCCTGTCGAAACCTAGTTGAAAGCTTTCTAGCTCATTTGAACTCATGATTTCGAGTGTTGCTAAAATGCGTATTTTTGTAAAGCTTTTTCCCACATCCATATCGCTTCGAAAGACTTTCTGTGTGGTAAAAGTAATGAGCACTTTTGAGGTTTTATCCCGGTAATTAATGGCGCGGTTTGTTTTGGCGCGGTAATTGACAGAACGGCGTGTGCTCGCTGTATTTACAGTATTTTACTTAGGTCTAAAGTCGCAAGCCCACACACATGTAGATAATTATATTGCAGTAGGCCTATATCGGAATTTGATTTAGACAGGACCCCCTCAGGGCGGCTACAGCTAATATGGTATACTTATGGACCATGGGGAGTACAATGATGTTTTGCAACAAAATCATTCATTCATTATGCAAAAACTTTATAATTAAACCCATTCATGTAGGCCCTAGGCTATAGGCTTGTAACTGTAGATAATAATTATAGCCAAAAGTTATGAAATGGAACCAGTATTGGGTATAGGCCTAACTGGTCTAATTATTTTTACAATGAGAGTATGATTCGGGTCGAGTTATAATGTGCTTTTAACGCTTATTGTGACAAGGACATAGAATTCATGATTGCTTGCAGCCTATTATTCCATTGCAGTCGGCCTATTTTTAATTAGGCTACCTGGACAATAATAGTCCATGCTATGCTTGTGTGAATCAAGACATGCAGTTTAACGACGAAGTCTGTTAGACTGTTACCCACTTGTCATTGACAGCTTTGCACTCGTCGAAACAGCACACATTCAAATTTATTATTTTCCTATGCAAAGAGAACTAGTAGGGTTCGATACAGTAATTAGGTCTCACTAATATGCTATCATATGGCAGATTGCCCTAAGACGAGCTAGCTACGTGCTCTGTAGGACCTACATAAAATTTAGTCTGCATGCATGTGACACAGGTTGTAATTAATTCACCACTGCCTGCAATTTGACGTGTTTGGGTATTTAATATTGACAATAAAGGCTTACTTATAGACCCTAATAGTAGGCCGTATTACCAGAAAAATTAATAGGCTCTACACCTGGTGTGAATTAAAGAACGCGTTGTTAGCCACTACATCAAACGATGCAGTCATCGTGACGGGAATGCCCTCCCACCGTGTCGTGTGGAGGGACTTGGGACATTGCGTCAAATCGATGCAGTTTACTGGACCAACCTGCAGGAAGGTCGAAGCTTTTTGAGTGCATGATCTATAATGCATTTATAAAGGACTGCCATAGGCACAGTATTGTGAAACTTGTGATGTTGTTTCAATGTAGGCCTAAATCGATGCACGCATTTATAACACAACAATTATGTGAATAATAATGGAAAGAGTGACATAGCCTATACATGTAGGTCTTTTCGCAGGGTCCGTAGCTCAGCGGAGAGAGCGGTTGGTCGATAAGCTGAGCAGCGTCAGATCCGTCGATCATGGGTTCAAGCCCCATACAGGCAGTAATTTATTTTAAGTTTCTG
>JAQFXW010004209.1:0-11250 GCA_034693945.1 Dendrobaena attemsi
AGTCATACATATCTATGGTCAATTACGTCACCTATCTATCAAAAACTACATAGATAGGCCTACATGCATAGGCCTACATGCATTACCCTACATGCATTGACCTACATGCATATGCATACCTAGATAGGCCTATATATATATACATAAGCATATATACATAGGCATATATATAGAAATACATAAACAGGCCTACATACATAGACATACAATGCCATACATTATACATAAGCCTACGTAAGCCCCTTCATACATGCATTAGATACAGTTACACACACATCCATACAAGCATACAGACATGCCTAACCATAATATGGTTATGCATGCAGTAAGTAGGCCTATATATTATATAGGCCTATATATTAAGTAGGCCTATATATTATATAGGCCTACTTACTGCATGCATAAAATTTTTTGGACAAGAAAGGGTAGGTTTAAAAGAATTTAAAGCCTTCAAAGAGCTTAAAATTTGAATTTTAAAACTAGGTTTATGATAAGTCCCATTCATTGCAGACTGCTTTCTGCACCATTTGACGTCACTGGCTAATATTAGATGTTGGCATCTTTGATTTTACGGCATGCTGTATCCAGGCTAATTATAAGATATGGTGGATTCCCAGTGCATTTTCTTGATATAATGCCAGCCCATCCATCAACTCAACGTTTTCAACGGTTCGTGCTTTGCGTTTTTGTTCACTGCCAGATTATCGATCCACTGTGTCAGCTTCGTCCGTCTGTTTCAACAGTTTTATTTAAAGGCGAAAGGCAGGTGGAGGAGGAGGTGGAAGAATAACCCTTTTCTTTGAGCAGTACATTTTAATTAATATGTAATCTTCTTTTGTAAACGTCATGCAACGTCTGAGTAAGTAAGGACGTACCCAACGACTTCTTATATCTACTTACTTGCTTACTTACTTAGGACCTAAAATATCTCTTGGAGTAATCTCAACAGGGACGCCACAGACCAAATAAGATGAAGACGGTGGAATTATTTCGTACTCATTTAGGTTCCATCGAATCACGGCCATGTTGGAGAATGTGATGAGTGCGACCCTGACGTCGTTCTTTCCAATGGTCAAATCGTTGACGATGGCCTGAATGAAGGAGAGACACGCTGTCCAGTCTGCACACGGACCTCCTTGGTCGTTGCAAATGCTGCCAGATGTATCGACAACGAAGGCCAGATCCATCACTTGGGTACACTCTGCACAAAGAAGAAGAAGAAAAGCATCCTCTTGTCATGCGTACACTTATGGAGGAGAGGTAGACGAAGAAGGAACAGCAGCAGCAGCAGCAGAAGAGGAGGGAGAAGAAGAGGAAGAAGAGGAAGAAGAGGAGGAGGAGGAGGAAGAAGAGAAAAATGAAGAGAAAGAGTCAGATGCAGACGAGGAAGAAGAAGAAGGAGAAGAAGAAGAAGAAGGAGAAGAAGAAGAAGAAGAAGAAGAAGCAGAAGAAGAAAAAAAAGAGAAAAAAAGAAGAAGTAGAAGAAGATGGTGACGACGACGACGAGGATGACGATGATAATTATGATGATGATGATGATTGCGATGACAAAAAGAGGAAGAAGAAGAAGAAATGAAAGAAAAATAAGAACAAAGCATGCTAAATTCAGGCGTATGGAGTGTGGACGGAAAAGAGTAGAGTAATAATGTTTGTCATTTATTTATTTGTTCGTATGTTTCTATACCGCTTCTTGAACCTTACTAATAAGCGGTCCTGACTACAGCTCGGAGGTGTATCAACATTTACACCCCGACGCGCCAATTGTGAGTGAAGAACTTGAAAGTGATGAACGTGCGTACCAGTCTTTGCGTCCGTGGTTCCCAGTAACAGACTGGTGAGCAGGAACACAACTACAAAGCTTCGCAGGAATTCCATTGCTGTTGAAAGAGACAAGCTTTTTATTCATTGCTTGTGTTTAATTAAAGATAATTATTTTGCATGTGCAATGGCTCACGATTTAACTTGGTTAACATACACAAGTCGTCGTCGTCATCATCATCATCATCATCGTCGTCATCATCATAATCATCATCATCATCATCATCATCCTCATCATCATCATCCTCATCATCTGTTTCTGACGCTAGCCATGATCACCACCACTGTCCTATGTCATGCGTAAAGTCAAAATAATTGTTTAGTAAATTATTAGAATTGTTAATGTATAGGCCTAATAGACGCATGTTATAGGCTAATAATTGTGAATCTTTAATTGGAGAATAAACCCAGCAGACTTATCTAGATATGTTTGATGCGAATGACAGTAAAGACTTTCTATCGAAACGCTCTTCTGAACGTCATCGACAACTTTAAGTATACCGGTGAAGTACTTAGGCAGGTGGCTAGACATTCTAATGTGATAGAACCAGTGAAAACAAAATTTGCTAGTCTACATGTAATACTTTATGTGAATCTTTACGTTACAGTATGCAGTAATTTACTGTCGAAGGGCGAATTCTTTCTAGGCAAACAGCCTAAAAGGCTACTTTACTAACCAAGTCAACGCTGACGGCTTTAAATTCTCTTCGGAATACAATCGCAGGTTCCTTCAAGTCACCAACGCCGAACTTCTGTTGTTACTGTGATTAGTTTACCTGTAAATTGGTCTCACACCGACACAATTTTAGCTCTACCGCAATCTCAGTGCAGCGATATAGCCGCTTATATAATAGCCAGGACATTGTACAAGGTATCGTAGTTTTGTAAATAAGTACCGGTAGGCATAATTTAGAAGACAGCACGTGTCTTCGTAATGCGATTATAATTTGATTTAACATCATTTGACTCGATGCTACGGTAACAGTCGAATGCAAAGTCACGAGTTTCATAGGAAAGTGACTTCACGCAGGTGGCAGAAATATGTCAATCAAATCCCAGCTTATGACAAAATTAATATCTGTGCAGACTGTCTTAATGGACGGACGCTGTCACAATGACCGATTGAATATTTTCAACGGTCTTGATGTAGCCTAGGCCCTATTTATTATTCACGTAATTTAGATTTATGTCTGTGACGTTTATTGATCTTGAAGTGGTTCCAAGAGGCTGACAGATTGAGTAGGCGAGTGAAGTGACCTCGCTAAGTTCACAATTCGTACATTCCTACTTGTGAATCTTTACGTTACAGTATGCAGTAATTTACTCTCGGCCGGTGTAAGTGTCCGGTATTCCTGATTGTCGCAGTGAGAAGTAGTGTTGAACTCAAGTCAAGTCAAGCAACCTTTTATTGTAGGCCTAATCATCAGTGCTCAACATTGCGCATAACAACTTAACAACACTTGCAATTATTAGTGTGCATATTTACAAGCATGTAGATACTAGAACGATTAAGCTTACAACAGGAACTACTCCTAAGGGACATTCATCCCGCTAGTCGGGACACCCACCGCAGTGTCACATGGAACTTACTAAACAGGGCAAACAAAGAGATGATTGAACTAATACTTGATTTATGCAGGGACAAACATAACACTTAAAGTTAAGTAGAAAAAACTTAAGCTTCTTAACTATAGCGAGTCCTAAGTTACTGGAATGATCCGAATATCAGATAATCAAGCAATTTGTTTTTAAACTGTGAGAGGTTGAGAGACTCACGAATTGGGTCGGGAATGTTATTCCAATTAATAATGCCAGTTGATTTGAAGGAAAACGTGAGTTTATTGGTGTGTGATTTAATAGGCCTGTAATTCCTAGAGAATCTCTATTGTGTAGGTGAATATGAGTTCCAAGTTTTAGTAAGAGATCAAAAGTTATAAGGAAGGAGGTTATTTTTTTTATAGCGCTAGCCTCTATAAACACACCCGTTTGAAGTTGGACAATTTGCTTGACTCTAGGAGTGTTAAGTTCCTTGAATAAGGGAACTATGGTTCATACCTTCTGCATTCTACCGCAATGCGAATTGCTTGTTCTTGTATTATGATTAATTTGCTCAGGTTTGATAAGTATGTAGATGACCATATGAAGTTACAGTATGAGAGGTACGGGTATACCAGGGTGTAGGCCTAGTAAAGTTTGATTCTAATGTGCTTAGGTAAGAAAATTGCAGATCGAGCTATAAACCAGTATTTTTGGCGAGTTTATTTGCTGTATTATTAATATGTATACTCCAGCTCAAATGTTGGTCGACCCAAATTTCCAGAAATTTGGTAGATTCAACTCGGTTGATATGTATCTTGTTAATGAGGATTGAGTGAATATCGAGGGGAATGGCTTTCCTACGGGAGGTGAATAAATTGAAATTGTTTTGTCGAAAATGACGGTTAGTTTATTGGCACAGAACCAGTTGGTAACTTGACACAATTTGGTGTCAACTGTTTGAAAAAGAAAAACGAGAGAGCTATCAGAGCAGAAAGTGTTGGTGTCATTAGCAAAAATGATAAAATGGGGAATGGATGAGGCATTAGGTAGGTAATTAATATAAATGAGCAATAAAAACGGACCAACGATTGAAAGCTGTGAAACTCTATATTTAATTAAGTTCAAAGATGGTAACGCTCCGTTACAGGAAGTCCTCTGTTTACGGTCGTGGAAGCATCTGGCAAACCATTCAATGAATTTTCCTCTGATACCATTGCAACTTATTGAGGAGTGTGGATTGATCGACCGTATCAAAAAATATTCCGATGGAAAATTTATTATTATCAAAGGCAGAGGAGATAGGTCAATAATTCGTCATATTGTCCTTATCGCCTTTGAAAAAAATAGTAATTCGTTGAACCTTGAACCTCAAGACCAAGACCAAGGCCAAGACTTTTAGTCTCAAGACTATTCAAGACTTTCGAAATCACTCATAGCCTACGTTACACATGATGAAAACTTTTTATGTCCTTGTTTTAATGAAAAATAAAACAATTATTCTTTTCGAATAAAGCAAAACAGATTCCAGCAATAATTATTTCTCAAAGTCTGTCACATGAAATGCAGCCTACTTCAGTCGCATTTTATCAACACCAAATCACTCAGCATTTTTTACCAATATATCTGTGTGGCCTCATAAAAATCCCACGATGAGAAAAAAGAAAAAAAACATTCTGCAGGTGCAGAAGTGAGAAGTCGATGGTACACAACGATGCACAAATCGTGTTTTGTAAATTCTCCTGTAATTCGCTTCTCACTAACTTATAAGATTTTACGACTTTGAATTCAATGATTATGTGGGCAAATATAGCAAGAACTAGAATAAGTCTACAAGTTTTCAATACCTAACAGTAATTAGAACTTCATAGAACTGCAAGTCACTAACGAATGTTATACAGTTTATAGTGACCTGAATAATAAGTAAGTAGGTTAAGTAATCATGTATAACTGTGTTCATTGATTTTTAAAAAAGTCTTGGTCTTGGTCTTGAAATATCAAGACCAACACTTTTGGCCTTAAGAAAGACCAAGACTTTTGGTCTCGAGACCGAGACCACGACCAAGATTTTTGGCCTCCAGACCAAGACCAAGACTTTTTGTCTCAAGACCAAGACCAAGACTTTTCAAAAAGAACTCGAGTGCACTCGAGTTCAAGGCTTCAAGACCGAGGACAACAAGACTGCGCCTTGGTTACTTTTTGTGCGCTGAGGAATGTTCCATTGAGGAATGAACATTTAAATCAACTCAGAGAGTGGGCATGCAATGCTTGCAAGTGCGGAAGCTGCAATGTAGTTGTCAATTCCATCTAGACCAGTGCTGTGGGTTGCTGGAATCGAGTGGTTGATTTCAATATTTTCCATAGGCAAGCTGGGTACCAAAGCAAAGAAGTTGGGCAGAGGAGGATGCATGCACTTGTCAAAGGGAATCGTCTAGCTGGCCACATTTCAGCGAGAACCTGTGCAAGGTTGGCAAAATAGTTGTTAAAGCTATTGGCCATATCCTAAGCACGTGTGTTAATCATTTAACCGAGGCCCTCAATCTGGCTTATTTCAGAGATGTAAAAATCTCGGGCTAGCACATGACGGTAAACGCCATCGGCTATACACTGTCGTTAAACTGTCTCAATACGGCGAGTCAATAAATTCAGTTTTTAGGATAGTGCGAATTACACTCCAGGTCTTTCTAATGTAATTTGTGTGCTTACAAAATTGAGTTTAGTGCTGGGAGTTGGGTTTTCTATGAAGTTTTATACAGTGTTTTTTCTTAATTGATTTTAGGAGGCCAGAGGTCATCCAGGGCATTTTAAAGTTTTGCTTGTGGCCCTATCGTAACATTCTCTATACAACTGTTCGAAAAGATCATAAGCTTTGTTAGCATTACCTTTTTTTGCATAACATCGTAATCGGATCCCAGTTAATGTTGAGGAGAAGTTTGATAAAAGACACCTTTCCTATCTCAGCTATTAAACTGTGAGTGCTGGCTTCTGGTCTATTTTTGCTATAACGCGCGGGGTGGGGACACACGAAAACACACGAGCACCCACGGACACCGACGCGCATGCGCAATCGCATGCTCGTGAATCGTTGGAAAGCGCGATCTGTTGCCATGAAAAGTTGTGAAAATCACAACTTTTTAAACTTTGGACTTTCAAAATTTCGTTTTGATAAGAAATTTGGTGTAAAGGCACACTGATTTGAGAATTCTTGTGAAACGTGAATTTCTGCTGTCCAGTATAATATACAATGAAATTGTTCGAATTTTTCTACTCTCTCAATGTTCTGCTAGAGTGTCAACAAACTCTGTCAGAAATGTAAAAACTTAGCATTCCTTCAATATGTTTCATTCAAAATCTGTGCATCTTGTAGATTCAGAGCTAACAAATCTATGTCCCATCTATTTATTAACTTTTGTAGCTCCAGCTCAACTCTCATTGGTCACTCTGAGCATGTTGAAACGTTCCATTTCAGTCAGAAATGGCAAATTCAATCTGTTCACTCTGCCTCTTCAGCCACACTCAAGTACCAGCTCTACTGCAGTCAACATAAAATATCAAACACATAGCACTCTGACTATATCCATTCTACAGCTTAATAGTCAAAAGTCAAAGAACTTTACACTTCAAGCCTAACCTCTTCACGCACAGCAACATCATTCTCGCCACCTCAGTCATCTGAACCTGTAAAACGCACCCAACACCTATTGTCGATGAATGAATTGCTGCGAATAATTCAAAGTTTTATTTGGCAAAATAAGACGTGAATTGTCAACGTTTCGTGAATTATCTTTTTCTGAAACAGCAGGTTCACTTAATTCCTAATTACAAAATGTCAGAATGTTGTCTTATTTAGTCTACAGGCAAATCCTCTTTTGGAGTAGGTCCACTTTGTGAAACGATCCAAAGTCGATATAGCCCAAAGCCACGAATAAGAGACGTCAATCTGTTAAAGGCAAAAACAACATCTTATAAAGACTATATAAGTCAAGTACAAAATGACATCTTCACGTTGTTAAAGCAAAATGTACAAAAAAGAGCTGAATGCGTATATATGCTGAAGATTGGTATAATCAGAATGTTGATTTGAAACCACGCTCACGTAATAATAGCTCTGAATATCATGAAGTTCATTCTTCCAATTTTGGCCTGGAGTTCAAATTCCTTCCTGACCGTCTGAGTGACTAGATGAAGAGGCGCAGTACAAATAATATTGACAAGGAACCGAGTTTTGTGGAGTGTAGAACGAGGAAAGGAGATGACATTGAGTCAGAAAACTACGGGACATTGTTAGTTACACTTGAGACAAACCAATGCAAGATAACCGACGACTCACTAGAGAGTCAGCTAACAGCACAAAACTTCTACAAAGGTGACATTTTAAACACATAAATACAAGACTAGAAGTTGAAGTGTTTCTTTCAATCAGGGGCTTTTACCCCCCCCCCAAGCAGCCGAACTCAAAAACTCATGACATTCAATTTCCCTCCTCAAAAATATTCTTCCATCCCTTCTGACCAGTCTCTCCTCTCCCTATTTCTGAGATTATTATACATTATAAAATGTTCCTCTGTTTTCCACTGGGCGCAAGTGCGCCCGCTTGGTATAAGGTGAGTGCGCCTCTGCTTGATAGGTGCCACGGTGTTTGGAGAAGGATTGACTCGACTTTCATGAATTAGCGGATGAGTTGTAATAATAATAGTGTAACTTCATCAGTAGCTGACTGAAGAGTCTTTGCTGTGAATGTTACACATGCAATACTAAGCACTGAAGAGGCCTACGACACCCTGCAGTTTACAGTTCGATTTAAATGATTGACATGGATGCCGTGTCTCGGCTCCCGGCCAGTCGGGTGCTTCGTTCTGCGGAACGAGGTGACCTATTGGTTCCTAGGGCACACCTGGCCAATGTACAGCATAGGGCCTTCGCAGTTGTTGGCCCGGTTACGTGGAACATTCTTCCAATTGGCCTTCGCTCGCTACTTCTTGTCAATCCACTGCAGTTCTATAAATGTCTTTCTATTTTGGTCGTGGCTGGGCTGGGAGCGCCTCTGAGTAGTTTCTTGAAGAGGCGCTATATAAATGTCCAGAATGAATGAATGAATGAATGAATGAACGCGTACGTGTACTTACATACGACGATGGCCAGCGTCTTGACAGCCTTGCGTTCGCATTTCGTCGCCTTCGAGAGTTTCTTGCAGAGATTGACGGTGAACTTATCGACCGGTCTCTGACCGCCGCTACAGGGACCACCACCGCTGCCGATCACCGTCGTGGCGGGGTCTGCGCTGATGGTCGATGCGGGGTTCGGCAGGTAGTGGAGCAGGGCTTCGGCTGAAGGCGGCGGGAGATCGGTCTGCGGGGACGAAATAAGACACCCGGCAGACGACGAGATCGTAAAGGTGCTGGACAGACTGGTGCTGACACGGTTCGAAAGGTCGTTGCCATCGTAAGCGCTCGGGGTCTGTAGCGACTCCGGGGTGGTTGGACCCCGTAGTTCCCCGGCGCTCGTCTCCTCTATAAGGGCATGACCTTCGCCTTCGACGTTGTTCGACGCGTCGACGGTGGGGGCGCCACACGTTTCCGGTTCTTTGAGCAACCGGATGTCCGGCGGTGGGGCGCGGATGCGGTTGGTGCTGCGGCGGCTCGGGAAGAGACCGTGCGTCCGGCGAATGACGTCACATCCGGTCGTGCTCTGTTCGTCGCGGAAACGAGGCTGTTGCTTCCCGTCGCGTTGCCGCCTAGCGGTCGAGAGGAGACCTTTCGTCGTCAGCTCGCTAGGTCTGTTTCCGGTGGCGGCCATGTTAAGCTTGCGGACGCGACGGCGGATCGTTCGGAAGATGCCCCAGTATAGTAGGAGCATGGCGAAGCAGGGAATGTAGAAGGATCCCATCGAGGAGAAGATGAGGAAATCGGAATTGTAGAAGGTGCAGAGGGTCGGCGTCTGCAGGCGACGGTCCGTGTAGTTCATGCCGAGGGCGATGGGGGACGAGATGGCCACCGATAGGACCCACGTCAACGAAAGCATCAACATGACGCGCTTAGCGTTGCGATGCTTTGCGTACTGGATCGGTAGCGTCACTGCTATGAATCTGTTGTATATACGGCAGAAAGAAGAGACTGAAAGTTAAGTATTGGAAATAAAAATGCTTACAATGAATCACAAAGCAATGTTATACGACGGTTATTGAAGTCAATGATGTTGCATGCTAAACAATGGGACGCGGTAGTGTAGTGGTGAAGGTCGACGCCTCGGAACCAAAAGGTTGTGGGTTCGAATCCAACCCACCGCGTAAGAACTTTTAGCAAGTCTTTCACTCACAATTGCTGAAGCGCTTCGGCGTGTGAAACTCCGACACACCCTCGGGCTGTAGTCGGGACCACCTCTGAATAGTCGTGGACTGTAAGAGGCGGTATAGAAATACACACATACATACAAACAATTATATAATGATTGATATAATAAAGGTCTGCTCAGCGAAACGAGCGTCGCTCTTCAGCGACGGGCAGCCTAGACAAGGTGGCTTGGAATGCAACAGCATTGAAGCGTTGAATTGTCACGGAAAGGCTCTGAAAGAGGAAACTTGTCTCTCTGATATTTCCTGAAAATATTGGAAATATTTGGAAATATTGGAAATATTTTCGCGGAAATGTTATAGAACAACGTTTCTCCATTGGTGGCTATTAGAACTGAAAACTGGGCTGCAACTGTTAGCGGAACGATTGATTCTATAGGGTTTCCCATTGTTTACGGCAGCGTTTCTCAACGATTTTCGGACTCGCGGACCACTTTAAACTTTTCCCCGCCGTCGCCGACCATACCACAAATTCTTGACAAGTAACCCCAAATAGAATTGATGACCTTTTTTAGATTAGATGGATTTTTTTCGAAAACTTGTCACATTTGTCATACCAGAAATACTGATGTCTTTATTTTAGTCAATGATCGAAATTTTTACAAAATTACTCCCGTTTTCAAAATTCACACATTCTAACATAAACATTGTAGCCTAAACTTCCCCACAGAATTCTCCCCCCTACAACAAACAGATTTTCCTTCTCCCCAAATTCTTTTTTCAAGACCTTCTCGCGGCCCACCTGGCATAGGGCCGCGGACCACAGGTTGAGAACCGCTAGTTTACGGCATTTATTTCCGTGTTTGTAGGTCATATTATATCTGTTTGCCTTAGTGAACAATAACTACATTGATTGATTGATGATTGACTGATTGATTGCTTGCTTGCTTGATTGATTGATTGACTTAAGAGTTTGTGTAAAAGGGAACATGGAACAAGTCATGGTTGAGTGAACAACATGGCTATTTTATTTTATTTATTCAGATATTTTTTCTATGGCAGCTGTTAAGGCGGGTGTCGTTTAGGACGAGGGTTTGGAGGGGGAGAATCAGAGGAATCAGGAATAAGGGAAGCCTTATGGTGACGGATAGGGGAGACTAAATCAGGAGAAGTTGGGTGCATGCTCAGAGGGAACAACGTAAAACGTTACGCACAAAGTGGTGCCTTCTACAAACTCGTAAGCCAATCTCAATCAAAAAGTCGAGAAAGCAACAAAGCAGAGACAGGTTGACAGAGAGACAAAGCAAGTCTAAAGCAGCTGCTGGGTGTGTGTGTGTGTGTGTGACTTTGACGCCTGCGACGATCGACGCTGTTTTCACTCCCTGCGGGACTTTGCGTTTAGACGAATCGCTCAAAGTCTGCGACGATTGGAGAAAATTGTGTCTGTGTATGGACTCCTATTATAAGGTAGACGCCCAGGACATTCAGCTGATAAGAGTGGATCAACTGTGGTATATACTATATAGTCATTCATTCATTCATTCATTCATTCATTCATTAAGAACATTTAATATAGCGCCTCTTCAAGAATGCTACTCAGAGGTGCT
>JAQFXW010004210.1:0-11249 GCA_034693945.1 Dendrobaena attemsi
AGGAAGGAAGGAAGGAAGAAGGAAGGAAGGAAGGAAGGAAGAAGGATGGAAGGATGAATGAAGGAAGGAAGAAAACCAGGAAATAACAAACAAATGCGTTAAGTAAACAAAGAAAAGATTATATTATATAATAACATATAACTAGCCTTCATGAGGATTTGAGCGTATCCGAAAGACTCGTCATTCAACATGACCGCTTTCTTCGATGTCTGCAATAGAAATAATTAGGCGCACGTCATGAACCCGTCATCGGTTTGTATCAGAGTACCAGCTGTTACATCAGTCGCTATCGTTGAAAACCTGTGACCTTGTACCTCACCTTAGAGCAGTGTCTGAACTTTCTGAAGTTAACAATAATTAGGCAACATATTTAAGAAAAGCTTGCATAAGTTCAAGAGACATGAGTTGGCCATATGTGGTCTATCTTGATTGTCAAGCTTATTAAAAGCAATTAAAGTTACGACCAAATTTCACAAATAAAGATAGTTGACCTAGGCTGTATTTTTAACAGTCCTCAACAAAACGTAACACAGATATCAAATATAATTACAATAACACTTCTTACCAGTTTAAGAAGTTTATTTTAACTAAAGCAAAACATGCATGGATCTACTAGACTAATTAGGCTTATAAACCAGCTGCATGGAGTGCAGGCCCAGAATAGGTTTAAAAACACAAACAATAGAACTGATTATCGGCATAAGTCATGATGACTGAAGATCATTTGATTATAATAAAAACTATTTCGGAAAACTGTTTTGAGTTCTGCAAAATAGTTTTTAAAACTATTTTGAAAATAGAAAATAAAGAAAAATAAAATAGTATTTTCTATTTTGAAAATAGAAATCTATTTTGAAAATACTATAGTGCCCATCACTGCAAATTTATACACATTTTACTTGTTCTGTTGGCTGATCGATACAGAATGATTACAGTCGGCCTAGTCATTCAATCTTATACGGATAGTCAGTCAATAACTGGCGGTTTGTGGACAGTTACTCTACCTTAAAACCAGAGCTTGAATCCTCCGCAAGAAGCTCCAAGGTTCCTGGTTCACCTTTATCACCCTAAGATAACAATAACAATTATTTATCATTATTCAATAATTGTAATACACTGCAACTGACAATTGTACTTTATATCGCCATCCTTTCAGAGTTCTGCAGAAGTGCACACAAGACCATTATATGATTTCGCCAACTTGCTTTGGAAAAAAATCGAATTTGGTTGATTGATTGATTGACGACAGAACCTCGATGGCACATAGCGACTGCAGCCTAATAATAACTGCAGAGCATTGTGAATAAAAGACTAAAGGACTAGACTTGTAGGCCTATGTATCGTAGGCCCTACGTGTAGGCCTAAGGGTGTAAGTACATGTATGACATTTTACATGTACATGTATCAAATGATTAAAATCACTTTCACAGCGCCCTCTGTGAATGCCACTTAGGCATTGAATGTAAGTAAGTAATCATGTATTTAAAAAATACTAAAATGTATGTATGTTTACTTTTACGAGTTAAGGGGAAATTAATTTAGCCTACTTGATTTGTCACACTTTCATTCATTCGAGAATTTATATAGCACCTCTTCAAGTGGGACTACTCAGAGGTGCTTGTCACAATAATTCACGCATCAATAGGTATACGTATGTATACTGCGTACATTATACATATTTTTAGCCTGCTTGCATTCATAATAACAAACGGAGATATAATGATTAGAGTGGCTTTCGAATTTTAAATTGAGTTACTAACCGGAAGTCCTCGAACGCCATCCAGTCCAATTGGACCCTAAAGACAACAGAACAACCAAACGGTTAAAGATGTAGCCTTCTTCTGGGTCAGAGTCCTATTTGTATAATTTATATGCATCAGCTCAACATCAGCAGAAGTTGATCCGGTTTAACATGTTATTGCTAAGTAGTCTAAGAGAATAAAACTTTTCGTAACTTCTCACGTCACCATTTCAAATTCGGTCAAATTTTCAGCGTCGTAATAACATTTGCACTTCCCAATAGCATTAGGACCTACCGTCTTGGCATCAATTTTAAATAATAAAAATAATTATTTTTAAATTTTTCTGACATCTCGAATATAATATTCCTGAGCACTCAATTATAGTCTTTATTCGTGCATAAAATGTGGGACTAACATAGGCCTATTATACGCAAAAGGACTCGCCGATTGGCCACATTTTGAGCATTTTTGGCCATGGTACGTGTTGAAACTACCGTCGACTTTTAAACGACCATCAATTGATATATTTTGCATAGCATTTACATCTGATTAGACAAGACTGGAGGAGATTAGAAAGAGATCCGATCAGATAACCTAAGCTGACACGATTATTAAGCTTATATTGTGTTATAGGTCAAGGGTGTACAGAACTGTAGGCCCTACACAAATCCTTGGCCGAGATTATTGCAATCTCTTAGGGTCAGAGGGGTCGCCAGAAATTGATTGGGGAGTTTCCGCCCAAACAACTTTTTTAGTCATACGCACAAATTTCGAAATTTCATAAGCAATTTACGCTCCCAAAAGCTTATGACTTTTTTAGTTATTGACCCTGATTGACAAAACTTTCCTTATTTTGCGGATCAAATTCATATTTTGTCACCATCATTTTCTGGCTACAATGGTCACATTTTCTTCTAAATTCTACTTTTACATTTCAGACAGAACAATTCGTCATATTTTCAGGAAGGGGCTACATTTAAATACATGCAAAAATAAGAAAATGGATGATTCCTAGTTTAGTCCTAAGTCACTTTCTTCTTTCTGCTGTCTCCTTGGCTTCTTTATAGGCCTACCAATAAATTCGCTGGTTTCAAAACTGTTATTTCTGTTTAGTCTGATCTCTCTTTATATTCGACTAAGCATTCGTAGAGTTTACATTAATGAGCATTGGACGTACAGGAATAGAAGCCCCTGGGTGCTACATAAATCTAAGAATAATACATTTAAGAATGCCAGGAAGAGAAGCCTAATGTCTCTACAAACCGGGAATCCTGGGTAGCCTCTGCCTCCTTTCGGGCCCTGAAAACAATAACTCAACCATTTACCGACAGCTAACGTATTTAGACCCTAATAATATCCAGACTCGATTGTTTCTTATGAGTCGTTTGATGTTTCTTATTGGTTAGTATTGTGTGTGTATACAAATCAAGAGCAAATGGCTTAAAGCAAATCATCAGCTTTTTATTATTTAGAAGCGCTGGCTAATTGTGTGTTGGTACTGACACAGTAACGATGCTCGACCCCGAACCCCTAACGCTACTTGAACCATTCGGCTAATGTGACTATGAGAACCTCATTTACCAATCTGATAACCTGATTAATAATCTACAGAACGTTTTTTCGAAGAAAGTTTACCAGCGATGAGAACTTTGCTCCAACACGAATTCAGATAATTTTGATGACTGCTGCTGATGCTGAGTTGATATTGCAGCATGCAGCTGTTGCTATAGGTGGTCGTGATGATGATGATGACGACGACGATGATGATGATGATGATGGCAACGTGATCAAGACAAAGAAGATTAGAAAATGGTTATTAGGATAGAGGCCAAGATTACGTTTACGACGACGAAATGATTTAATGATGATAAAGGTGTTGATGACGCTAACACAGCTGACCAGCCTTATGTTCCAGTTTCAGAAATAAACATGTCTGTGATCAGCAAAAACCATTGTCTAGTGCTACTATATTGGCATGCATCGCATTGTACAGTAGTCATTGTCTTAATCGGGCTGACAGGACTGGATGCTTTGGTATAACATTGAACGGATGCAGTGTAGGTAAACTACTCCGAAAGATGGCGTAGTAAATGATGCGCTTCGGTTTGCTAACTGCGACTTTAATCTGCCGCGCCTTTGAGTATCGCAGTGAACCTGAAGAGTCGCTGTAGAAATTCTTTAAATAAATAAATAAAATAAAATACTATTGGCACGAGGTATAACGGATGTTAACGGATATGACCGAAGCGGTAGCCTAAGAATCAGAGTTTGTAACATACCGGTGGCCCAGGTGGTCCTTGTTGCCGGGCGCCGAGTTCTGTGATGTAGTTTGGAATATCACCGCTCTCTCCCTACAGGACGCAAAGAAACAGTTCGATTGAGTTTGTTTTTAGAGATCACGCTCCAAATTGTGAATATGCCTCTCATCACACACAAGAAATCCTTTCACATCTGTTACTATTTAACGTGCGTCGGTATTGTAGCTGTTTTCTTCTTCCGCCTTCCTTTCTGTTCTCCCATACTGTATCCTCCAGGGTACGATTTGTATTGTAGATAGGAAAATAAACCCACTCACTCTGTCAGTTTATACAATCTACACCGATTGTAGGCTGCTATGCTATATTCATTTCCTGAATGCCTTACTCTCGCGTAGGGATATGTTTGTTATTATTTTAATTGCTGGGTTGCTTTTTATTCCCAATTAAACTTATAATAACCCCGTACACAGACCTGGTCAATGGTCAGTTGCCTACTATTTAACGGGTGTGTCATTCATTTCCGACCTACCCATCATCGGCCGACGCCAGTTTCCTCGGGGTCGAATTTTCCGCATTTTATATCAGTTGAGATCTATAGGCCTACCATGTGGCTTTTCTCACAGTCCATTGGTATTTTCAGTTATACTTTCCCATTCATTTCCCAGCTACATTTTTTTCATCTCATTCCTGTCTTAACTCGCACAGTCGCACTGCGTCCCACACATCAAACATTTATTCTATATTATATATATACAGCTGTTTGAAGACATCTCTTGAAATATCATCGATTAATTTGGTGCACTTGTATCACATGGACACATGGCACTCTTCCACGATGCCGTAGAGCCTCTCGGAGTCGCGGTCAGTCCAAATCAAGAACAGTTGAAGGCAGGGGCTTCTATCCCCCGCCCCAAGCAGCCGGGCTAAGAAAACTCACGACTTTCTATTTTCCACCCTCACAAAATTCTTCCATCCCATCTGACCGGTCTTTTCCCCCTATTTCTGAAAAATGTACATTATGAAATGTCCCCCCCCTGTTTTCACTGGGCGCACTTGCACCCGCTGGGTATAGGGATAGAAATCTCTAGTTGAAGGTGCTTTCAGCAGGTGTAATACAGTTCAACGTTTATGTTTTTTCAAAAGTAAATCTATAATTTAATCGTTATGATAATTTATTATTTATATTTAAGAACAGTAAGTAGGCCTAAGTTTGTCCTTTATTCATCCAATTACTAACAGCATTTAGGTTTACACGTGTATGTGAGACTTTAGAATCTCATGTCATCCTTGGCATTTCCATTTAACCTAGTGGTACAAGTTTATTCCAACCTTCTCTCCTTTCGATCCTGTCTTTCCGTTTCTACCGGGAACTCCAGGTGAACCTAAAACAACATCACATCACTGTCAATCGTTTTGCAAAATCTTTTTATTCACACGTAGGCCGAGGCCTAATAGCATATTATTGTGTGATAGACTCTGTATCAGTAATAATTATGTTAGTGATATAAGGAGGTAAAGACTACGTTCTAATAGGGTTGTTCATCACTGTGTTCAACGTAAGTCTAGGCCCTATTTTCCGATGAACAACTCATGTGCATGTTGTATCGAGTCTACAGTTGGACAAAGACTATGCGTAGGATCAAGTGACTGGAGCCGAAATGTGTTCAACCCAAGTGAGTTGAACCCATGATAGTGAACCAAGACTTGTGGAATACTCGCAGTGGAATGCAGGTGACCAGAATGCGTTGCGTAGGCTGGACTTTAGTCAGTTGAGGAAGGCAGCCAGCTGCGTTGCTTCGAGATATGCTATGCTATTCGTTATTCATCCTTGTGAAGTCTTAATAGGCTCCTCTTAATCAAGCAAGAGTTACATACGCACGCATCTGCTAAACCGCTCGTGTGCTAGAGCAATGAGACGCCTTGGAATTTTGATAGACGTTCGCATTGCTCTTTGAGGGAGTGTACGTGTCTGTTGGAGCAAAAGACAAATGCGCATTGCTACACTGCTACAGGCTACAGCGTTAACGTCAAGATTTCGATGAAATTCCATGCAGTTCATTTAATTGATATTAAACACACAGTTCGTATTTTTGAACCATTTACACATTTGTAATCCGAACTAAATTTAAACGCTTGGCTCAATCTAACGCAACCCTAGCTTGCTTTATAGTTTATAAACCTAGCGTATAGGTCAAAAGCCGATTGTTTCGCCTGGGGCCCTGGGCTACAGTTTCTTTTCACAAAAATCTTATTCAAGCACTCGATGTTGGAAATGCAATTATTAATTTTGACCCAATTATACATTTTTAGTTGTTAGGCCTACATTCAACTTGAACTAAAAGTACAGTGGCAGCCCGCCAGGTAGACTAACAGTTTAGCATTACTAGTGGTGGCTCAGTTAGAGGTCGGCCTATTATGAATGTTCTCAAACTTGTTGTCACATCGAGGAATGAGCGAAAGAGTCTCTATAGGCCTATTGGTTAGCGTTGTGGGCTATCGATCCAAACAGTTATTTCGGTCGCCATTCGCTGGCAGAGCGAAGCCAAGCAGTCTTGGTCGAAGGCTGTAACTGTTTTTCAGCAAACAAGGAAACAGGCCACCGGTACGTGACATTCGTCCGCTCTGACGCCACTTACACTCTAGTATTCCTACAGGTTTGGTTTAGATATGTCTCTTAGGCGTCTAGTCTCTACATTCTTTATCTTTCTGTTTTTCGTCTCCGCATTCTTTCTTATCTTCTTATCATCTGATAATCTTCCTAATTTACTTTGGGGTGTGTAAGCTGTAAAACTGTTGACCCCCAGCTAATTTCTGACAACTAAAACTTCGGTCTGAAGCCAACCTCAACCCTGCTTTGGAACGTGTGGGTCAAAAGCCAATTGTTTCGCCCAGATGCAATCGATTTCAACTGCTCGACGACATCTCATGCTACGGCATCAAAGGCCGTTGACGTAGATACGAAAAATTGCAAAAGAACACTGTTCTCCCCCCGAGGAGCGCTATTCGTTTAGACTGAGAGGCGTATAGAGCATCAAAGGAGCCCACGTCGTGTTAACGGTCAAAACAATCGGAAGAGCCCTAAGTTATTCACAGTCATAAGCCGACGAAACCTACTATGAGGCTGTAGGCCTAAAAATACCTCAACTCATATAAGTATGCGTAGGTGTATACGTAGATATGTTTCATATATGTAGGATTGGAGGTGATATGCATGTGTGTATATATATAGGCCCTGTATATGTTATATATATAAAGTGTAGATATGTTATATACATCTATTATATATAATTATAACATCTCATAATTATATATATACATGTTTATGTGCAGACTGTTTGAGTTGGCGTGTCTGTGATTGAATGGACGACAGCTGCACTCCCTGTTGCAGTCTATCCCCCTTTCCCCTGTTGCAGTCTATCCCCCTTTCCCCTGTTGCAGTCTATCCCCCTTTCCCCTTCGAGGCCAGAATCGGATTAGCGCAATATGTGTCGTTAGGTGGCTGGCTCCTGCAGTACGCTCGAGCCGAGTTTTTACAGACGCTGCATGGGTCGTCGTATTTTTTGTTGGTTTAATGGGGGGAGTTTAGTTTAGGGGAGGTGATCGATGTTGGAATACCGTACGTGGGTGGAAATTGTATATGGCATCGTCTCGAGGGTTGAGATTGAAGCTTATCCGTGCAAATTATAACGCCTGCATTCCGATTTGAGAATGCGATATATGAATTTTGAGGTGACTCAGTGGTTGATTTTGGTGGCCAGATGAAGTTGGTTGTGTAACTCTACCTGCCTTTTACTGCCTTTGTATCCAGGGCTACGTAGAGCAGAACATTGTGTTACATCAACCTCACCTTTATCTTCCCTCAGATTACTGAATCTTGTTTTCAGAGTGCCTGTCGTGAAATCAGTCCTTCTCCCTCTATAGCTTTCCTTGTTTTAATCTTACCTGGCCTTGCCTGCAATTCTATCAACTTACTTTACCTCAACTTTCTCTGTTTGGTCTTGTTTCTGATGTCTTATAATAATGTTATCTATACGTGACTTCGCTTCATTGTCTCACCTAAATTCACAATAATAAGTTAAAATAATGATTATCTCAACTTGCCTCACCTGAATCTTACTGCACCATTAACTTAGCAATGAACAGACTATCGATGATTCCTTTTCTTATTGACAACAACAACGGGCTTTAATGACACTTCAGGGTTGACTACTCAGAAGCACTCAGAACTCAAACACTGCCAAGGACAACAGTCTTAAATCTTAATTAAGGCTGGAGCAGAAGGCGGTGGAGACAGTGCCGAAGAGAAGCAGGGAAAGAGCCACGTAGAGAAAGTCCTTAACAGACTTTATACAGGTCCAGCAGCACTTCTGAAAACATCGTGTATGCATTTCGCGTAGGAGTGCAACAATTTCATCTTCTCAATTATTTCTCTTTTTTTCGTGTCTCTGAGGCAGAGATCTTTCACGAACTTCTGCCGACAATTTCAAAGATTCTGCACGCTTTACAGCAATTCTTGGAAGCATTCCTATAACCCTGTTGTGGGTTGAACAAGTGCATGAATCTCAACGCAGAGCTTGTAGTTCATACGCCCACCAAGCTGCTGATGCTGAGAAACCCGACACGAACTGCTCCTTATCGTTTGAGAAACAACGACAGGTGTCAGTGTCCAGGTAGCAGGCCTGTCATCGACTATAGGCCTATTATGCACACGCAACGCCGGCCTTATAGTTGCTTTACTCGGAAGAAGGACCTTGCTAATACTAGCCTACTAGGCCTAATAATCCTCACGCCCTTTTTATTAATGCAACAATTATTAGACTAGGTGGCATAGAAGTATTCTAATAACTATATTAATGCGAATAACATCAAAGGTCAAAATAATTATAGTGAAAACTGTTAAATTCTGGCATAACTGGGCTCAGGCCTATTTATTTTTTTATTTTTTTAATTTATTCACACATTTCTATACCGCCCCGTCAAGTCTCCTACTACTCAGAGGCACTCCACCCTATACAACGGGTGGAGTGCATTAGTCATTATAGACCCTATATAGGTAGGTCTAGTAGTACCCAAAACATATAACGTTAGATCAAGAATTTATAACTGTACAAATTTTATGGTGTAAAGTATTTAGAACAGGAAAGTAGCTAACACGTTGTAAATAGAAGAAATTCAATCATGGTTAAATAAACCCTGGGAAATGCACTCTAGGATCAATTAATGAAACTACAGATGAATCTTGGTTATTGTATTTTCACCACGACATAGGAAGTGGTTGCAGCGTCGAACATTGCTTGCACCCAGTCACATGAGGAAACTCTTGGAAGCCTCATGCACCACGTACTACTGCAGTTCAGCTTTAATGTGTAGTGCTGCGCTACATAAACTAGTACCCATCACGCCATAAGCTGTGCAGCGTCAGTGGCTGACACGTAAACAGCGTTTGCTGTCTTGTCCCTTCTGTATACAGCTCAGAACTGGCGTCTCTCTGTTCTAAGGTACATCGAGATCAGATAAACAGATTCGAGGAAGTAATTACAAAAGCTCTTCTTCGTTGATTACTTCGCACATAATTATGTGTAGCGTTGTGGTGTATAGTCGGATAGTAGCCGCCTTGAGTCCGAAGGGTTGCGGGTTCGATGCAGACTCAAGGTACTGGGTGTAATTACTATTTTGACGGTTAGTAAATCCTTCACTCACAACTGCTCGAGGCGCTTCGGCGGGTAAACTTCGAAACACCTCCGAGCTATATTCGGGACCGCCTCTAAGAAATAGTAGGCTTGAAAAGCGGCAAATAAATAAATGAATAATGTAAAACAAAAATAAATATGTGAGGGCAATTAAGCGATACTTATCCAAGAGACTAATCATGCGATAAACGGTTTCTGAAGACACAGCAGTATAGTTGCATGTAATAATGTATGCATGTATGTATGTATGTATGTATGTATGTATGTATGTATGTATGTGTATATATGTGTATGTATGTATGTATGGAGGCTACTATCCGTGTATGTGTATAAGTATATATGTGTATGTATGTATGTGTATGTATGTGTATGTATTTGTATGTATGTATTTATGTATATGTATGTATGTATATGAGCATTTGTATAGCGCTCTTTAAGTAACTCACAAAGGCGATCCGGCTCTGCTACCTATAGGAAGAGCCAAAGAAGAATGTCTTAAGGCGGGCTGAGAATGCTACTTGTACCGGTGAAGATGCCAATAGTTTTATGTCAGGAGGCAGATTGTTCCAGAGGGACGGCCCCACGATTGTAAACCCGCTGCGTGATGAGCTGATGTTGGGCAGAGGTTCGCCCTCGTTTATCGTTGTGCCTCATTTCACTCTGCCTTATTTCTGTTAATTGAGCACTAAGTGCTTTGGCCTCTGCTGTAGTGCAGAATTGTGCAGAACATCACAATCGGTCACGCACTACATAATTGAATTTCAGTGTAGTGCGATTGTTCTGAATTGGTTTGCAAAACACAGATCATCTGTCAGTGCACTCAGTCATTTTTACTTAATTGGCAATAATATTATTATTCCTCTATTTTGGCAGCGTGGGCCATCTCTAGGACTCGCTGCTTAAGTTGACTCTCATTTTGTTCGCTATATGTAAACCTATACTTGGCTCGAATGTTTGGCTTCATTCCTTTGCGGATTCAATTCAAATCTGCCTTCATTCAAATCTGCCTTTCGTCTTACAGTTAACTGTTAGCATAGTCTTTTTGCTATATACCAGCGTACGCAGTCTAATTAGAATGAGTCTGTCTAGCGTCGAAAACTGTCTTGTAACAGCGGCCCGGGAAATGCGGGGAGAATTTCTTCGACAACCTCACAAAAGTTCTTATGACCTTCTTTTATTTTAGCCATCGACTTCGTTTTTGAAATTTGGGGGGCGGGGGGTTGCGACACCGGCATCGGTAGACATGCCGCTCAGTGCAAGCCTGTGTGTGTCTGTCTGTCTGTCTGACTGTCTGTCTATCTCTCTTAAGTTGCCGACTACTGATTGTTGCAGCTGTTGGACGCTCTAGAGCAGCTGAACAGTATGAATCGCTTACATCTTTCAAGCTGAGTGATTAACTTCGTTAGATGGTTGATTGCCTATATTTAGTTAAACAAGAGTTTTTTCGATTTTTAAACTTATTTTTTCAAACTACATGTATGGCAATTTCGTTCTGTTCAGTCACCTGTTACGGTTTAGTTCTCTGACTGTACTAGACATGAACGGTCAATTTGTATAGT